>CAUJAO010000494.1:0-13446 GCA_963082485.1 Eudonia mercurella | reverse complement strand
TGATCGGATGTTAATGACGGTAGTTGTTGACATAGAGTGGGCGCCTTTGGCTTTCAAAGTAAAAAGTGTTGAATAATTTCGGTGGGCTGGTTCGAACCACGATAGCTCAATTGGAAGAGCACCTGACCCGGTATGTCAGAAGGGTGCAGGTTCAAATCCTGCTCGTGGAAATGTTTTCAATTTGTGTTTTTGTAATTAGTACACAACAAAATTTGCGTTAAAAAATATTTGAACATGCCAACAAAGTATTTGGTTTCTTACTAATGACCGCTCGCTGAAATTTGATCAATAGTAAATTTCCGAAATAAATTAAAATCAAATCAAATCAAAATATTTATTTGCATAACTAAGTGTTTTTTGTGGCTTTATAACTTAGTGACCTTTTGCAGGTATTACAAATATACAGTTTAAAAATATATATGTTTAAACTTATATTTGAATTATAGGTACATAAAAATTAAATGATGATGAGATAAAAAATTAATATTAAATAAATTAAAATAACAATATAATAGAAATTAAATTACATTTACCAATAAATAAAAACATCAATTATTAACATTAAAATTAAAATATTCATCTACAGAATAGAAACAATTTTTAATTAGAAATACATTTAATTAATGTTAATTAATGAACAGGGTGCGGCGATTCTTTACGCCTGACCAGTTGTGCCTTTTGTACAAGACACAGGTACGGTCTTGCGTGGAGTATTGCTCGCACATCTGGGACGGTTCCGCAAAGTACCTTCTCGATGCTTTGGACAGATTGCAGCGTCGCGCTGTACGCATTATCGGCAACGCAGAAGTCACAAATACTCTCGAAACTCTGCAATTGCGTAGAGATATTGCGTCACTCTGCGTGTTTTACCGCTTATACCATGGCGAGTGCTCTGAAGAACTCTTTGACCTCATCCCTCCTTCTCCCTTCCTCCATAGGAGTACGCGTGCTGCTCTCCGGAGTCACCGCTTCACTGTCTCAAATATTCCATCACGCACTAAGAAATTTGGTTACTCATTTATTTGTCGCACTTCCAAAACATGGAATAGTTTGCCTGCACACGTTTTCCCTCCTTCCTATGATATGGGGTCCTTCAAACGAGGCGTGAAGAGGCACCTTGTGGGCCGGCAGAGTGAGGGTAACTGATGCTGCGGTATTTTCACGCTGCACCAGTTGTCATCGCATCTGGATTCCATATTCACTTAACATCAGGTGAAATGGAGTCATTTGCCGTGCTACGTATAAAAAAAAAAAAAATTTCTTTTAAGCCAAATTAGCCAAAGAATGTCATGTTTACACGGGACAATAATTAGAATATTTCCTTACTCATCCCATTTCTATTCCTTACCCAAACCACAGCAATATTTTTAATTTTTATTCCTTATTCATCCCATAAGTATTCCTTACTCAACCCACGTCGAAATTATAATGGAAAATCCTAGTTTTGTACGATCCGACCAAAAAACTAATAGTGTCTATTACTGTTTTGTTATTAATACTATAATATTAGTATAGTATAGTATTATTAACAATATGATTATTATATACACTTTGATTATTATGTCCCACTGTTAGAAGTTTCATTTCATAACGGAATATATAATTATAGATGATATCTTCTATGAATCGTAAAATGTACCTATGTATGAACATATCGCTGCACCCGAGCGAGGCTCATTTCCACGTTTACACATAATTTAGTTAGTTATTTTTTATTGTAACAATTTTTTATTGTTGAGGATCTCGATGGTACAGTGATTATCGCGACCGGTCTGTGAGTGCTGAACTTAAGCAACTTTCGCAAAGCTGGTCATCGGATGGGTGACCAAGAATTTATCATCTCGAGCTCTTCCGTGCTTCAGAAGGCACGTAAAACCATTGGTCCCGGCTGCATCAGCGTCGTTAACAACCACCAATCTGCACTGGGCCCGCGTGGTGGTTTGTGGCTCGTTCTCTATCGTTCTATCCATCCATAGGGAAGGCTCGTGCCCCAGCAGTGGGGACATACAAATAAGCTGATGATGATGATGATGATGATGATGATGATGATGATGATGATGATGATGATGATGATGATGATGATGATGATGATTATAATCAGTCAGTACATTGCCAAACACCGAACCTTATTAAATTTACTGTTTTGTTTGGTCTTCCGAGTGTAACCGACGTATTATTATGGGTTATTGTAAACTCGTCATCAAAGTAAACTCGCCACGTTTTTGAAAGCTCCATCCATTGAAAGTAAATTCGTCACATCTGTAAAATGCGTATGTAAATTCGCCACAGGTAGATACGTGTTATTGTAAACTCGCTACCAATGTCGTTTTTATATCAAAGTTGCAAGAAGTACCGTTAGCATGCGTGTTGGCTCATAATAATAATGTTACACTTAGGTACTGTTCATGTACCTATAAAATAAAATATGATCCGCTATGCTTGAATAACGTATCTTGCCTTTTTGATAAAGTTATTGTGTGCGTTGTTTAAATAAATAAAAGAAGTTTTATCGCCGACGGTACTTTTAATATTTTTTTAAACTGTTAATTTCTTATACTTGAAGTCCCAAATCTCGGTTAACTCTTGTTGTAGACAGTTGGTTGGTACACCAAAAGCTTATTGATAAGTCGGTCTCTCTGTTTTGACGTGAATGAAGAACAATCAACAGATTTTTTTTTTAATTTTGTATAATGATTCTTCCAAACTTCAGTATGAAAAAGGCAACAAAATCATACAACAATATAACTAACCGTTAGTTAGTAATAATTATTTAAAAGATTATTTCCTTAATTTTTAGGAAAGTCAACAAGATATTTTATAAAACAAATAGCAAAAACTTATTTTTAAGATAATTATGATGTCTGAGTTACTTATCTTCTTCTTCTCATCATCCATAGCCTGCAGAGGTCCACTGCTGAACATAGGCCTTCCTAATGGATCGCCACCACACTCGGTCCTCCGCTTTTCGTCCCAACCACTTTCCGCTGCCTTCTTCAGGTCGTCGGTCCAGCGTGCAGGTGGCCGGCCCTCACGACGCTTTGAGCGTGGTCTCCATTCGAGAACACGTCTGCCCCAGCGGCCATCGGCTCTACGACAAATATGCCCCGCCCATTGCCACTTCAGCTTGCTATTTTTTTCTGTTATGTCGGTGGTTTTAGTTCTCCGTCGAATTTCTTCATTTCGGGTACTATCCCTTAGAGAGACTCCGAGCATAGCTCTCTCCATAGCTCGCTATGTGACTTGTAATCTATGAATGAAGCTTTTTATCAATCTCCACGTCTTAGCGCCATATGTGAGGACCGGCAGAACGCAGTGCTCAAAAACTCGCGTTTTTAAGCACTGTGGTAAAGGTGCCTCGAAGATCTGACGCAACTTTCCAAACGCTGCCCAATCCAGCCGTATTCTTCTATCAGCTTCTTTATCGAAGTTGTTTCTACCTAGTTGAACGACCTGTCCTAGGTATATATGTATTCTTGAACAACTTCGATGCTGACATTTCCGACGACAACTGGTATAAGATCAACAAATGAGTTAAACATAACCTTAGTCTTGTCTAAGTTCATTCAGTCCAACTCGTCTGGAAGACACGTCTAGGCTCTGCAACATTTCAGACAAATCCTGCAGCGATTCTGCCATAATAACTATGTCGTCCGCGAATCTTAGGTGTGAAATCTACTCGCCGTTTATGTTTATGCTCCATCCACTCCAACTTAGTGTCTTAAAGACGTTTTCCAATGCGTTGCTAAACAGTTTCGGAGAAATGACGTCTCGCTGTCTCACTCCACGCTGCAAAGGAATCGGTCTTGTGTGGGCATCCTGGATTTGGACGGTCATCATTATACAGGCACTTCAACGCCTCGACATATCGCCAGTCGACTTGGCATCTTCTTCTTCTACAAACTTAAAAATACTGATTGACTATGTTCGGTACAACATTATTTATTGGTATTTCTTTGCTAATTTATTGACGTGCCCCCAATACCTAAAAAACTTATGCCAAACACATTTAGGGTCTGGGTTTACTAAAGATAGTACTCAGATAAATCACTACACGCAACATGCAATTTAACAACAAATTACACGACGATGACATGATACATGATATTAAGTACAAATATTTTGCATCCTTAATTAATCTTTATGCTTAAGATTTAAGGTTCACAGTAAGAATATAGACCAATTGCAGTGCTCTCTGTCTTTGCCAAGGTGTTTGAATCAATATTGTACGCACATATTAGCCGGCAGTTCAGTAACCTTTTACATGACAGCCAGCATGGTTTCCGCGGAGCTCGTTCGACTACCACTAATTTGACTTCTCTTGTGGATTATGCTTGTGCGGAAATGGACTCGGGTAGGCAAGTAGATGCGGCGTACTTCGACTTTAGGAAGGCCTTTGATCTTGTGGATAACGACCTGCTATTGCGTAAGATGGCGAAGATAGGTTTTGTACCGAAGCTTCTCGAATTTTTCGCGAGTTATCTCAGAGATCGTTGTCAGTTTGTTAAATTGGGTGTCTACGAATCCAAAAACTACTACACGAGATCTGGAGTTAGTCAGGGGAGTACCTTAGGGCCAATCCTGTTTTTGATCATGATTGATGACCTTCCCGGAACCGTAAGAACAGCAAACTGCCTTTTATTCGCAGATGACCTCAAGCTGTTTTTGGGGGTTGAGAGGCCTGAAGATGCAAATGCTTTGCAAGGTGATATAGACGCTGTTTCGGAGTGGAGTATTGTTAACAACCTGCCCTTTAATACCTCAAAATGTGTAAAATTATCACTTTTTCACGTAAGCGACGTCCTCTTGTAACGGACTACAAATTATCTAGCGAATCTTTGGAGAGAGTAGATGAAATTCGAGACCTTGGACTGACCTTAGATACAAAATTAGATTTCCACAAGCATGTAAAAAATGTTTGTAAGGCAGCAAACAAACTCTTAGGGTTCATCATCAGGACATCTTCCGAATTTGATAGTCTGTCCGTGGCCAACGTCTTATACAGTGCCTATGTACGCAGTAAACTGGAATATGCGGCTGTGGTCTGGGATCCGCATGAAAGTAAATACGTTCTCATGGTTGAGAGGGTGCAACGTAAGTTTGCTCGTTGGCTTTATAAGAAGACTTATGGATATTATCCGTTCCTGTATCCTTCTCTGTTCGTGTCCGGTATGGTGAACCTCGATACCCTGGCTCTCCAGCGTAAGCTACTTCTAGTTATACATTTTCTTTCGGTGCTTCGCCATAAATTGGACTGCCCGTATGTGCTGGAAAAGTTTAGCATTTTAGTGCCGCGCATCTCGGGTGATGGTGTGAGCCTGGTGGCGCCACGCCGGCAGCCGCGGCTGCTGGCGTGGCCGATCACGCGAACTGAGCGCGCCGCGCAAGCTCCCACAGTGCGTGCACTACGCCTGATCGGGAACATTCTCGCTCGGAACGAGAAATCCGACCTATTTTTTGACGACATTGTAAAGTTAGCAGCTGTTACACGACAGTTTTTAAGTTGTGTCGATTGATTATTTTTGTTATTGTTATATTTTATATGGTTATATGTTTTCATTATTTTCTATGTTTTGCATGTTGACATTATTTAATTTAATTTAATTTTGTATAATTTGTAGAATCCACTTATTTTATCGTTTAAACTTGTTGGTGTATTGGACAAAACTCTGTAAGCCAGCATGTAATTAAATAAAATAAATAAATAAATAAATAAGCTGAAGTTGTTGATGCTTTACAATGTTTTTTCAGATTTTGTTATTCGAAATTTAAAGGGGACTTGAATTAGTTTTCTTTATTCGTGTGAACGTAGAATTGATTTTGAGTTTTTGGTTGTAGCTCCACCGTACGAGCCACACCTCAGAATTGTTGTTCCGTTTCGGCTTGCCTGAACGTACTGCGTACGGAAGTTCGTGTTCTGAAGCAACCTTCCACGCTTATACTTCTGCTCGACCTCAGCGCGCAGAGGGCCTAGTAGTTCACATCGTCGGATCGGATCAGTTGCAGGCAACCAACCCTTTATCTTAATCCGGACCGATTCCGTAATACGCGAACGCATAGGCGGTTCGCGGTCGCACATTTAGTTATATATTTTGTATTAAGTCGCCTTTTTTTATATTTTACTGATTAAAATGTCTTTGTTTATATAATTTTACTGATTGTTTTTATTGTTTCATTATTTTAAAATTTGCGTGCTTGGATCTTATAGGTTTTACTGGTAATTGATTTAATTACCAGTGAATCCCCTTAATTCAAAAACCCCATAGTCGAGCTCTGCATTGACATTGCACTTTTATTAGTTACCTCGGCATTCATCCATTTATCTCATGCTCATCCGACTCACCCATCTGGGCCGAATTTAATAATTGTGCATATCATTTTTTTTATTTTATTCATTCTGCGCACTCGTTCAATAACCAAGAGGTTCGCAACCAACCTTTTAAATACAGTGTTGATTTTTTTACTTTAATTGTGCATTTGGACGTATCTCAAATGTAATGTGTTATGTGATGATTTATTTTTTTATATTGTGTTATTTTTCTTTTGTGCGGCTCTTTTCTTTGTGACATCTTTAATTAAGTGTAAGTGGAATGAAGTGTTCTTATTTTATTTTTATTTTTATTTCACTACACATTCGCTCATTGAATGCAAAACGGCCACAAATCAAAAACATCACTTTTTACAGGAGAGCCAAAACAAAATTCAAAATATGATTTTTGGAAAAAAATTATGTAATTCTTATTGAATGTTATAATGTTAATACATCATTGTTTTTGTAATTTTTTGCTCTATCTTTTAAAATAATTACCGTTGTGATAGCTCTCACCCAACCTGATAAAAAACTACAAAAGCCCTTTTTGTATTCATAATTTGAACCAATGTTAAGAGAATTATCTCAAAAAATTAAACAAATTTTAAAATGAAACATTATTTATTTAATGTTTTATCAAGGAAATAATATAAAAAACCAAAAAAATAACATAAATAATCTCTTTGTTAAATCAAAACGTGTCAGTCTTATTCTTTTGAAGAAGGACGTGAGATCAAATCAATCTTAAAGAAAGTTTTCTTTAAGATTGACGAGTATTATGTATAACGTCATTTAACTAAATAAAAAAGAACTCAAAATAACTCACAATAAAACTAAAAAGATACAAAGTATTCAGAGAAGTATCACAAAACTAGACATTATTCAATCGTTTTATGCTTAAAACGCGATATCAATTTGACATAATCTAAAATTATCTTTAAATAAAGTTCTTAAAATATTCATAGGAATAACATAACGAAAATACTAAATATACTTCAAAAAAGATAAACGCAAATATAAAATTATAAATTTAAATTGCTGAAACTTTAACACTAGAATAATATTTTTCAAAATATGAAATTAGGCTTAAAGTAGTACAATTATAATACCTTATACTATTTATTAAATCACAGACTGTTTGGCTAGAATAACAAGTCTATCTAAGACAGTCTTATATTTAAGGTACATTAATAAATTTTGGTAAAAGCTTTCGTAATATTTAGGTATAATATTTTTCTTTATAAGTTTGAGTATTCCTTGTTTTTTAATTTCAGATACTGCAAGTTTATGATTGTATAACATTTTTGGCACTATGTTATGATTAGTAGAGGAACACATTTGTAAATATGGCATTGCTTTATTTCATGTTGGAATGCAAAATGTCCAGATTTGGAAATATGGCATTGCTTTATTTCATATTGGAAAGCAAAATCTACGTATTCCAAAATATGGCACTATTGCATTAATAATTCTGAATGTACTTACTTTAAATTTGAATGCAAAACGGTCGCATTCCAAAATGTGGCACCTTTACACTGAACAGTGAACTCGATGTTGAGTGTTTTTTCGAGTTGTGGCCGTTTTGTATGAAACTGACGTGCATTCGCTTCAAGTTCCGAGTCGCAACTCAAAATATGGCGGTTTTGATCTGATGTTGGCGCGTAAGTCAGCCCAATGTAAAAAGGGCGGTTGATCAGCTTAGCATCAAAATGAGCCAAAATGACGGGTCTCTTCAGCAAAAACGTAAAATATTGTAGTTTTAAACCCAATTTTGCAATAAAACGATTTTCATAATTTTTCGATTTGTGGCCGTTTTGCATTCAATGAGATGGTACTTACCCTGAAGTGTCACGTTTCCGAGATATTTGGAGGTAAAGATCGTCATATTATGAGTACAACGACAATCATTAATTATAGTAGGTAGGTACTGTTAGTCATCATGTGTGCTTTTAGTAGGTAGTAGTAGTAGGTATGTAATGTATGTATTTATTACCTACTCTTTCACAATAAACAGTAATAATAATAATCAACCTGGGAACGATTATTTGAATACAATCTGACGCCTATAGACACATAATAAGTATATTTTAATGCTTGTCGTTGTACTCATATTTCGATCTTTACTTCCAAATATCTCGGTAACGTGACACTTTAGGGTACCATTTTACTTGACATTTTTGTTCCCCTATATGTCCTCTCCCACACATACCACTTTCATCGTGCGCCACGATTTTGAAAAAAAAATCAAAATGTCGGCGGGTCGACATGCCAGCTTCCATACAAAAAGTTTCGAACCCCTTTAAATGTAATGTATAGTATGAGCAAACAGTATCACTTTCGAGATGCATTTTTGTTCCGGGTCCTTTATCTAGGTAATAAGACAAACAACACTAAATTCAAGTGCGAAATAGTTGCAAGAAAAAGACATCAACGCGCTATGCCCGCCGCCGCCGCCGCCGCGCCGCGCCTGCGCCGCAGCGACACATTCTAGTGATTTAATTGTTATCAGAGCTATTGCTGTAAATGCTGCTGAAATAATTCTTAAGATCTTGACATCTTCTTAAATCGAATGAAAAACTGCACAAAGAAAGTATAGTTTACTACAAAGCAAAGGTTGAAAAAAGACAATGTCATTACGTTATTATAGGTAAATAATATATGGAAACATGAAACATGCCTTTTTGTTCATGTTTTTTTGCTGCGCTACTAAAATGACTTAACATTACGGTAAAAAAACTAAAACGTAAAATTCATAAAAACAGTAACAAAACTATTTTCATTAGTTGTCAATGGAGCTTGATTAGGGGGTTGAAATGTAAGGGTGAGCTTATTTCATTGGGATATTCATGATTTTGTACTTTTAAATAAAAATTAGAACTTAGAGCCTACTTTGAACATACATCAACTAAGTATTTGCTTCTAATAAGACCCGAGATGAAGAAGAGAAAAGTAGATAATAATACATTGAACAAAGCCTTCTCTATATTTTAATAAATAATTGTGGGTAACTATTGCCCTCAGGTATCACAAACAGCTTAAATATTATTCAACTTTGTGTTTAACCAACTGCTGTTCAAAACGGATGAACACAGTATAACCACAGTTTTGTAATACTGTGGTTATACTCCCTGCTTGCTTTTACACCTCTCTACAACAACTTTGCATCGCTATTCACATTATAAAAGTAGTTTTAGTTTACCAAACGCTTCATTTGTGTGAACTTAGCGACTGATAGCACCACGTGACGTCATATGACACGGCAAGTACGAAACGAAATATTACCTTCTTAGATTAAGGTGGCACTTGGAGATTAGGCCGTAATGGCGTTTCAACTTTTGCAGCGCGTTTCTACCATCGTCGTCGGAACAAACTACTGGAAAAAAACAACAATAAATTATGATTATCTGTTAACGGAAATAATAAACTTAATTTGGTTAAAGAGAAACGGCGATGCATCGGAGAGCCAATTAATTAATCATAACCAGTTTCCATGAGCAGACGGATTAAACGTGAACCGTTCAGTCTAAAGTCGGCGGCGGCGCGTCTGACGTAACTCAATGTGCTTAAAACTATATCACGATATTGTTTTTTGTGCCGTCTTCACCGACGTTAGCTATTTATAAAAGCGTTAATGTGTAGCTTAGTACTTGTATTTCGTTGTTTGATGCTAGTCACCCATATTATAACCAAATACCTATCTATCACTAAAGGTAGTACTTATGACTCGAACCGAAGACCTTTCGTGATCCGGGCAATTGTTCTTCCACCTGAGCTGCTGAGACGTTCGTATACCTGTCCTGCTTAGCAGGTGTGTCATCAAATTAGATTGGTTTATTGACTGTCTTTAACTTTTTCCGTACACAATAGACTTACTTTCTACGACTTTCTTTCATACTGACTATTATTCTTTATTTATTGTTGAATGCACATAAAGTATTTTTTTTACTTAATTTTCGCATGAACTCAGCTAAGTTAGTGAGTTAAAGAAACTCACAGATGGGCGAAGTAGTAGTTGTGACGTTAGCTGACGGTGGCTGATAACACAGAGCTGGTGACCGGACGCGAATATTAGCAAAATAGTTAGTATGAAGGAGCTTTTAATTTACTTCCACCGTTTTCAAGACAATATTTGAATTAGTTAAGGGTATTTTCACTTTGAGCAGCCGGAACACTAAATTAAAAGATAAGATAAGATAAGATAATAAATTTATTTGCTAGAACACAGTAAATTAGGATGTTACATTTTTTAATTTAGTACAATTCTGTGGTCCTAGTGAAAAGGGAAATAAGGCAAAAAACACGTTTTTTCACTACAGCAAAACAACTTTTTTTTATAAAATAACACATAACTTCTCCAAAATAAATTCTATAAGAAATCTTAGCATAACGTTGTTTTTAGTTTTTTGCATAGCGTATCTTAGTCTTTGATAGTTCAGATAGTTTTAAAAATGGACAGACTTAGGTAGTTAAAAAATAGAAATCATTTTGTGTGTAAGGTCATAAATCTTACTCTTGGCTCCGTATTTTTAAGCATAACATTTATTGTCATAATATCATGTTCCATAATTTTAATAACTATAATCATCAAGTTGCATATTATCGCGACGCATAATTTTCAAAGTCCTTATATAGTGTAGGCTAAAATTGTTTGTCAAAAGTATTAAAAGGCATACATTTGAAAAACATAATGATTTATTTATTTATTTATTTATTAACATCAACAAGATTAACATTAAATCATTGATGAGGAAACATTATACATAATAGTTGATCTTTCCAAATGCAATCTTAATTACAGATGTTACACGAAAGCAATAAAAATAATAATTAATAATAATCAAAAGTAACAAAAATAATAAAAAATTGTAAATTTGTTTTGTTTGAGGAGTTGTTGGTCAAAACATTAAAATAATAATAATATAATATTGCAAAATAAGGTAAATATTGAATATTGGAGATTTTAAAACACATACAATTATAAAATGTCAAGGATTCCATTAAAATTAAAATTAATACTACATTTAAAAAAATAAAACTTTATTTGCTAAAAACATGGTAATATGGTCTTAGTACGTACACTAAAAACAATAATAATAACAATATAGTAATCATACATAAATTTGAGAGACATGCGATTATTAAATTATTAAAAGAATAAATTATATTTAAAGATCGAGTGATCATTTTACATTCTTCTTAAAGCTAATCGAAGAATCGGAAAAAATGTCGACATCAACAGGACCAGAGACAAGCGGCAGCGGCATTCCGGCCAGAGGTCTGGCAGAATGTGCCCGCGTCATGCTTTTGTGTAAGCTATTGTATGCTATCATCTACCTGTTTAGGGGGGAATAGCGACCCTGACGCGACCGAGAAAATTTTTCCACAAAGGGTGAATAAGCGGATAACCTGAGAAGATGTGACGGCACGCGAACATTTATTTTATACAATAGCTCTGGTGCATCAAATATGCTATTCTCCATTTTATATAAAAACGTGATCCAATAAACGCCTGCGGTCTTCTAGTGAATGTTATTTTTTTATTTATTTTCTTAACCATGTAAATTAGCAACATGCAAGCAGGCATGCAACATGCATGGTTTCTGTCACGGCTCCGGCGCTGCGGGACTCCGACGGTCCTACGCAAGCTTAAATTATACTCTAGCCATAGTTACTCTAGCGTAGGGCAGACAAGACTACGTGGAGTCGGAGTGTGCTAGTTCGAATCTGGGTGATAATTCGATTTAATCAATGAGATTTAGGACTAAATAATTTGTCATACAATATTAGGGATTTCAGTAATTATGACACATTAAATTATGCTAACATTTTTTAGGACTACCTATAATATGCCATATAAAATTAGGGATTTAATTTATTATGCTTAATAATAATATGCCTTTAGACAGTTATGCCACATAAAAGTTATGCGAAGGAAAAAGTATGTGACATTAGTATTATGCTATTTGATGATTATGCCAATGGATGTATGACAAACGACATTAGGACAATCGACGTTATGCGAAAAGTTCCGCCCGTTTATTATACCCCTTTACACAAACAATTTGTTTTGTGCAAAAGTATTCAGAACTTATTTGATTTGACCATATTCATATAAGAAATCATGTTAAAAAAAGGAACAACCATAAATAAATTACAAAGTTTTGCAAGATTATTGCAAAATCATCAAAAACCTATTTATTGATGTTTGAAAATCTTACAACATTTTTCACGTCTTTTTCGTTGATGATCAAAAGGTCTGTGTCATTTGGAGCTTATATATTATCGCAAATACTCATACTTGAGCCTTATAACTATAAGGGACCGTTGTCCCCTAACGATAACGTTTTTCGGCATTCACTTAAACCCTTTTGTAAAAAATAAGATCTTTATTTGTGGGGTAATCTTAAACCTCTTTACAACAATCTGTAGAGATTTTTTTTGTGATTACAACTATGTATGTAAGTTAAAATCATAGTTTTTCGACTTGAACCCTTTTTCACTAGGACCCCAGAATTGTATTCAACCTGCAAGCAGGCGTGCAAAAATCTTAATTATTGTGACAAAATTAATACATTTTGTGGTTTAAGAATACACTAACACTATAGTATAAGCAATGTCCTAATAGCCATTTTGTTAATACACTTTTAAATTTATTTATACTACCTACCTAATTAGTTTTATATCATCAGGAAGCTTGATAAAAATTGAAATACACATATTAAAAACATTTTGGTCGAATGAATATTGATGTTTTGTATGGAACAGCTGAATATTATTGTCGAGTTATGGAGTTGGTCCAATAGTAAGAGTTGTTCGTTTGTATCACGAGAGTCACCTCAGAAGCTTTGGACGGTGATAAAAAAGTGACCCTGTATTTAAGATCTTATCTTATCTTATCTTAGTGGGGCCTGCTGAGGTTTCCCTCTTGCAGTAGCACTTCGACCCATCGGGATCTTTTGTGCAACCCCGTCCTTTCACTCTTCTTCCTCTGTAAAGATAGATGCCATAAGTTTGGCCACGTCCTTAAAAGAGAAGAGCCTGAAGTCCTCCGGTCTCGGATAAGCCGACCCCAGGAGTCCCATTCTTTTCCTAGCCAGAGAGTCGCAGTCACACAGTAGGTGCTGCATTGACTCCGTTTC
>CAUJAO010000493.1:44109-73440 GCA_963082485.1 Eudonia mercurella | reverse complement strand
ATAAGAGATAGGGTTTTGCTAAGCCTAAAGCTAAGAATAATGCATACAAAAAAATTCAAACAACAAACATCTCTATTCTTAAAGGTGGCTCCCCCACCTTACGGGCCTATACTGACCCATTTAGGTCAGTCCGCATAATTGCAACAAAATAATGACCTTGAGAGACGATCAGCTAGCAGCGGACGTCTCCCGGTTGAGGATTGATGGCAAGCACAGGTGATGTAAGTATGACCCACCTGGTGGAGAACAGTTGGTGGATGGGCGTGCGGCGCGGCGAGGGCCGCGGCGTGGCGGGCGCGCGCGGCGCCGCGCACGAGCTCCCCGAACAGCCACACCAGCACCGAGCTCAGCTGCCGGCAGCACGACAGGCCCTGGGAGATACATACTAGCTACAAAGGCACTTTTTATTGCAACCAAAATAAAATGAATATTGTACTTATAAATAATTAAAAATAGTTACAATTTGGCGGTCTTATCGCTTTAGAGCGATTTTTTCAGAATTAATGCACTTTAAGATACACTCGCAGGTGCAAACTATTTAAACATATAATTCCTACGATATTTAACCAGATGCGGTTTAAAGCCTTACTACCTCGAACTTTCAAAAGCGCGGAAGAACGCTGCAGATGTCCAAATCCGAGCTGAAGCCCTCGGATTATCTAGTAGGGAACGTGGACACGAACTAGTGCGTGATGCCATTCCCTCTAGAAAACAGTGTTTCGATCACACGGTATGAGTAACCCTTTAAGTATCTCGCCGCCGCGCCCCCAAAATAGTCTGGTGACGCTAAATAGCCGTCTAAGGCAACCTGCAAACTCTCTAAAAAATCTAAGGGCGTCGATGATCACTGCCCATTAGATGACTCGCCTGCTTTTTTACTGTAATTCAATCAATTTAAAAAAAGTACTGTGCGGTATGTACTCCCTCGAAATTTCAAGGGGAGTTAAAGCTAGGTGGCAATTAACACACGCTATGATTGATTCACGGATGGCTATTATTGAAACTCAAAATACTCAAATAGTAAGTACACTTAGCATCAATACATTTTTAATGTCTCATGCACCTTATTCCCTTTTAATAAGAGTCATAAACAAATAATAAACAATAATAATAAGAAAAAAGAGTGAATGTATGGTCTTTCGGGCCAGAGGGAAGTGCCCAGATACAATACCTGCTATTAAATTGTATAATACAGAACTCAAAAGAGTGGAACAATTCAAATATCTCGGGCACTTGGTAACCTCTGACCTGAGAGACGATGCTGATTTAGAAAGAGAACGAAGGGCGCTGTCTGTAAGGGCCAATATGATAGCCCGCATGTTTGCACGGTGTTCGAGGGGCGTCAAAATTACTCTATTTAGGGCATTTTGTACGTCCCTCTACGCCTGCAGCCTGTGGGTGGCATATACCCAGAAACAGTACAGCGCCCTTCGTGTACAATATAATAATGCGTTTAGGGTGCTGATGGGGCTGCCTCGGCACTGTAGCGCATCGGGGATGTTCGCCGAGTCGCGGGTGGACTGTTTCTACACAACCATGCGAAAACGGTGCACATCCCTGGTGCGCAGGGCTCGGGGTAGCCCCAACAGCATCCTAAACATGTTTGCGAACAGGTTTGATTGTCAGTACGTGAACCATTGTCGTATGGTTCATGTACTGACAAGTAAATAAATAAAAAATGACATTTACTTTATTACTATTATTATTATTATTATTATTAATTGTTATTAGATGTATTGAATTTTTGAATTAAAATGTACTAACATAGTTATTAAGTGCACATTGTTACTAACCATAATTGGATCTCTGTTATCTATGTAAATAAATGAATTGAATTGAAATTGAATAAACTATCAAAGTGGATATGTATTCTTGAAGCTGACTGCATGTAAATAAACAAGTTGTGTATAATAGTTGATTCTCAGAATAAAAGTGAGAACTGGCATGAATGAAAAATTGCGAAAAATAGGCTCCGATCATGTTGGAGGTAGTAGTATAAAAAAAAAAGTTGATTCTCAACATCAACTATATTTTTAATTTCTAGATGTACTTTTGTGATCATGTTTCACCACAGATCCCAAAACGCGGACACATTGGATCACGTTAACGAAAACAAGAATTTGCATGGCAAAATTTTAACTCTTTTCGTATGTCGCCAGGAGGCGCTGCTTCGATGCCATACAAATTTTCGTTTTCGTTAATATAATCGACTGAATACGGCTAGTAAACAAACTTACACTAGGCACTCTGTAGTTAAAACTGGTTAAAGACTGATGCTATTATTTTTTTAAATGATATAACATCGAGGCAGTATCAGCTTTATGCCAAGTTTGATTATGGTACCGTTATATTGTTTTTAAATTACACAAGATGTTTTTCTGCACCTACTTAACACTTTGTAAGTGAGCGCATATAGGTACATAGAGGATTTCCGGCGGGGCGATCCGCTACTACGCCGCCTCAGTGCTACGCCGTATACGTGCTGCTCTCCGGAGTCACCGCTTCACTGTCTCAAATATTCCATCGCGCACTAAGAAATTTGGTGACTCGTTTCTTTGTCGCACCTCCAAAACATGGAATAGTTTACCAGCACACGTTTTCCCTCCTTCCTTATGATATGGAGTCCTTTAAACGAGGCGTGAAGAGGCACCTTGTGGGCCGGCAGAGTGAGGGTAACTGATGCTGCGTTGTTTTCACGCTGCATCAGTTGTCGTCGCATCTGGATTCCATATTCACTTAACACCAGGTGAAATGGAGTCATTTGCCGTGCTACGTATAAAAAAAGAAGTTTTTAAGATAAGTTTTATTGAACGCACGGAAAACTTCCTTAGTACCCACGCTTCTTTATCACTTATTTTAATTACGTTGTACAATATTCATCTAATAGTCAATTAATAAGCTGATATTAGCGTAGCTTTTCTAAACCAATCAAAAGGTGCTTATCTACAGTGTCGAGTTCATATATTATAGTGGATATTAGCATTGTAGATTTAATTTATCCAACACATGAAGCCTGTGCGACCACCGGCATTGCTGCGCAATGATAATAAAATACATAGGTGACGAGCTAGTGAACCTTTGGAGACTGAAGTCAGCGTGGCCCTGAGGCTAAAAAAGTCTGGCATAAGCTAACTTCACGACAATAGTTAAATAAAATAAATAATAGCATAGTTAAATGGGCATTATTGCCTTTATTATTTGGTTTATACTGTTTTGCCTTTTTTCTCTTTAAATGTTTAAATTAAATTAACCATATTTAAGTACACAGTCCATTTATGAAGCCTTGATACCAAAGTAATAGGTACTATAAATTCATAACATAGTATAATAATATTATTCTATTCGTACAATTGTTTACTCAATAGTTATATTTGTTAATTAATTGTGGAAACTGTTTTGGCTTACCCACTACTTGTTATCTTTATGAATTATTATACGCTGTTTGTTTCCCTTAATTTAATAAAATAAAAATAAAAATATTGGACTTCGATGGGTAGGTAGAAAGTCATATTAGCATATTTCTTATATTATCCAAAGTGTTATAAGTGTATTTTTTTTTAAATAATATAAAAAAGTGTTTAGTCTCTAATAGAATAGAGAATAGAATGTTACTAAGTGTAAGTAGGTAAGTATTGTTTAAAAACAGAAAATAAAATCATGTTCAAGGCTGACCTCGACCCCGACGGCTTTGAGCAGCGCGAGGCAGCGCCAGGCCACGCCGCCCAGCAGGTACTTGCGCAGGACCTCGGCCGACGACTGGCTGTTGGTGCGCGTGAACAGGCTCGTCGACTGCGCACGCGCATCTTCGGGCTTCGCATCGGCCTCCGCTAACAACCCTGTGTTGCCTGGGAAATAGTAAAGTATAGTGGTACTGTATCTGTATTACAGCTACAGTCTACTGCCATTACTTGTCTAGGGCTAATGACTCATTGGAACCGTCAGGCATCATGTAGTTTACAACTACATTTGAAAGAGCTATAAACTTATTTTATGTTCTTTTAAAATAGTCGTTTTAGATGCGACATTAAAACTACTTTGACTACATATTTTTACATTTGAATTAATACAGTAATTTAAGAGCTTGAGCGCGCGAATACCAGATACAATAGAATTTTAATTGTTATCGACCAGGTGGGTTACTCTTGGAACACAATTGCGATAATCAATTTCCAATCACAAATCAAAAAAATTCAAATGGCACTCTTAAAAGCGATAAAAGCGATACATTGGAAGTAATTGCGTGGAAATTGAGTGAACAAATTGTTATCGAGATGGGGCGTTCCGAAATTGCGAAACTTATCCCAATATCGATACATATTAATCGCATTAAAATTGTATTGAGATTGAGTTTGCGTCAAAAGTAGCCTACCTGGTGATCGATCGACGCTCAAGGGATTAAAAGATTATTCTATGAAAAAAGATTTGTTCCACCATAAAGACATGTTATTTTAGCACATCTATCTATTGTAGGTAATGATACATTACAATATAAGTTAATAGTTGAATGTAACAATAATTATTCAAAAAGTAAAGCCTACAAACCCACGTCACAAGACACTTGCTTACCGGAGTAAGCGGGAGAAGAGTCATCCAGCTGCGAAGCGAGGGCGGCGAAGGGCGCGGGTGAGGCGGGGGCGGCGTCCAGCGGCGGCAGCGGCAGCGGCGGCGCCAGCTGGCTCACGAACGACGTGACGCGGTGCAGCCCGCACAGCAGCTCGCACCCCACCAGCGTCACCACGCCGCTCACCGGGCTAACGGACGTATTCATGGTTCAATGTCATACCACACAGACTGTGACAATAAGTCATTAACAACACTAGTAGAGCACAATATACCCTGACGGACACAACATTAGTAGAAGAAAGGAAGATTCATTTACTTAGGCAACAAACAATCGCAATTTTACTTAAAAGAATATAAAGGTAAAACATAAAAAAGCGCAACCAAGTGAGGAATGAATTTCTTTAGTATTATATTAGTCGAACACATTTTCGTTAGACATAATGTCTTCACTAAGGATCTAATTGAATCATGGTCATGTAAAGATAACCAGTCACAGTGGAAGAACCGGTTCTAAATATCTCAAGCTCCTCCGTGCTTCGGAAGGCAGTTAAACCGTTAATCATGGTTGCTGTCGTAAGATAGTAACCGTTAGAACCTATTAATCCACTTGGACCCAGCGTGATGGGTTATGGCTCGATCGTTTAATGCGCTTGTTCACGAGGGAAGGCTTAAGTCTTTCAGTAGAACGTTCAAAGGCTAAAATTATGAAAAATGTCAAACATATTGTACCAAAATTTGATCAGTTCCTTTGGATCAGCGCCTTCATTGACGCGAATAAGGAACTCCGCCAGGAACAGGTCGAGCCACGTAGATTTCTGTGAAGGAACCATTTGTAATTTAATTCCATTGACACTGGACTAAAAAGTAGAGACGCCAAAACAACGATTGTGTTTGTCTATTTTTTTATACATTACGGGTGTGCTGTTTTTAGCCAAGTGCTTGGCTTTCATTGCACCAGATGTTAAGTGATAAGGCCGAAAGTGGAAGCCCACTTTATCTGGGATCCTCAACTACTGAGGCACTGGCTATCTTATCTCTAGCTGCCGGAACACAACAATGCTACAAAAAATGATGTTTTGGCGACATATTTAGTTAAGATGGTGGTAGCCAGGCGGACAAGCAAGCCCTACCATCAACCAAACCGAGTACACAAACTTGTACTCCCCGCTAGGAATCGAACCCGAGACCTCTGGGTATAAACCAGTGGTCTTAACCACTAGACCAAAGAGGCGGTTAATGATACCTACTTATGCTTGAGGAACCACCAAGTTTCTTGTGGCGCATAAACCCGGTTATACTATAAAACCCGAGGTAGCGAACAGTATTTTCCCAATGTAGATTAGTAATCATAATTACAGAAGACAATTGAATTTTGTAGTCAACTTCTATTCTAAGACTTTATGTATAAGTCCTGTGGAAAATAAACTCCACTAGTTGACTTTGCATGATTGAAGATATGACCGACACCGGCCGGGCCGGATGTCAATCGTTTAGTAGGTGATGGCTCTGCACAGTTTATTATTGGTATCTAAAATTGAACGGCGCGCGGCTGCACGTCTGCATGACCAAGACCAAGGAGGTCGTCTCATTGTCTAGCTGCATCCTTTCGTAATACTTCTATCGTGTATGACGTAGTAACGACCAACTTACAGAAAAGAAGAGATTTATTTCTACTAGTCGTCATAACATATATATAAAATGTTGGAGATTAAAATGTTTCATGTGAAGAGCGCGCTCTTTTGTCGCCAAGTTTATTATCAAATACTTACTGTTAATTTTTTTAATGGCAATTGTATTTTGTATAAGTAGTATGTACGAGTAGGTATAATTCGTTATTTCGTATCACACACAATAGAGACCTGGGTGGCTATTTTATTTGTAATTCGATGACGTTACGTTAAAACAGTGATGTGACTATTCAGGCGTTCTTACCTCGTAAGTCCCCGTTTCAGCTTTGAAGAAATGGTCCCAGTAAAGCTTGAGCGAGTCCGGCTCCTCCTCCGCAGACATCTCCCACGCTGATCTACGACATCACATAAGGTATATATATCAATTTAAATCTGCGCTTTGAATAATCAATATGGCCGTCCTGCCTTTTATACTGACTACGTAATTAGCTGATTGTATATAAGAAAGCTATGTTTGATAAATATCTTAGAAAGATGGGGAAAGTTGATTTTTTTATTATCTTAGGAAAACCAAGGTTTACAAAATTTTAATAGGGTTACAAAGTATTATGAGGAGCTCGATGGCGCAGTGGTTAAAAGGCCAAAGGCGCAAAGGCCGGTCATCGGATGGGTGACCAAAAATTTTTAATCTCGAGCTCCTCCGTGCTTCGGATGGCACGTAAAGCCGTTGGTTCCGGCTGCATTAGCAGTCGTTAACAACCACCAATCCGCACTGGGCCCGCATGGTGGTTTATGGCCCGTTCTCCCTATCCATCCATAGGGAAGGCTCGTGCCCCAGCAGTGGGAACATAAAAATGAGCTGATGATGATGATGATGACAAAGTATTACACATAAAAACCACTAATAGGTTCTCACCGATAGAGGGATTAGTATTAGGGAAGAGTGTACTTGTGTACTTGTTGTACACAAGTACACTCTTCCCTAATACTGTGTATGTACTTGTTCAGGGTGCCTAGTGTGAGTTTCATTCGCCATTCGTTCACGTTAACGTAAACGAAAATTTGTATGGCAAAATGTTAACTCTTCTCGTATGTCGCCAGGAGGCGCTGCTTCAATGCCATACTAATTTTCGTTTTCGTAATCGCAATCGAATGAATACGGATAGTAAACAAAACTCACACAGGCACCCAGTTGTAATTGTCTACATAATTAAGTAGCAAACTTATGCTGCCAAATTCATTTCAACGGATTTACTTTCCGAAAACCTCGAATTTACAATATCTTAATTACCTGTTCAAATAATTTTTAACGCAAATTTTGTTGCGAACAAATTACAAAAACACAAATGTTGAAAAAATTTCCACGAGCAGGATTTGAACCTGCACCCTTCTGACATACCGGGTCAGGTGCTCTTCCAATTGAGCTATCGTGGTTCTAACCATCCCGCCGAAATTATTTTGCTACCGATACTGTCGTGCCCATTAAGTAGTTTTTTAAACCATTTAATCACACGTTAACGAAAACAAAAATGAATGGTGAATAAAACTCCCCTATTTGAACCATTTGGCTTCTACTAGCTATTTATTGTGTTCTTTAAAGTCATAATGCAATATGATAGGTCGATTGTGACCTTACTAAGCCATGTCTAGGTGTACATTGAAGATAATCGTTTACATTGTGAGGCTTCTAAGCTTGTCGTTTGGTCCATCGGACACGACACAAGGCAGTACCTACCTGAATCATCGATAAAGTAACCCTTACATCTACATAATCATAAGTCATTGTATTTCTAGCGTTTCTGTGTAACTAAGTATCTAGCGTTAAAATAATTTAAAAAAATTTATTACATTTCAGTTTGTAGCGTTCGTAACGTAAACGTTAGAACACATAATCATAATCAACCTTACGAGCATGATGTTAATTAATAACATATATTTATAACTTGTACTATATGTACTAATAAGAGAAATATATTTTGCTGATGTGCTTTTTGTTATTCAACGTATCGCCGCGCGCCCGCGCCGGTTTGATAGTGCGTAAAATATGTACGTAGTATTGCGTGTTAGGCCAAACATGGTAGTACGATAGTTAATTAGCCATTTGGTGAAAGACGAAGTGCCGATGCTCACTACACACTACACGCTACTTAAAACAAAAAGTTAGGTTCGATTAAGTTATATCTTGGATAAAATGCTAACTAGTGGAGATGTTGTGGGGTATCAAAACCTGTGTAGAGGCTCTTTTCACTCCGAAAGATCTATAGACTTTTTATAGTTGGAGCGCATGGCAGAAAGGTTGGGTTACTATAACCCAAGTTTCTATTTTAATAGAAACTGGTACTTTGGTACAGTAGACTCACCGAAACAATAAATGATGAAGATAGCAGTTAGGTGTAGATCCTTACAACTGTATGTAGAGGCCGGTGGGAGTACATAGTGCAGTATGACAAACCAAAGCAAGCCCTTAGACCATGACACAATAGAGCGTATGGGGCGATATATTGCAGTTATTATTAAAAATTGACGTGCACTATGTGAACCGGCCGAGTGGCAACTGAGCCGGGAAACCTTATCTGCGGCCATTATTTATTGGATAGTAAGAAGACTACAGATAATTCTGACCATACAACAATGTTATCTGTAAATGTGCGATACTCTTATGTACTCGATCGAGGTGCCGCTAGTTAAACATAGCCCATTTAATAAGATATTTAACAACAAATTATTTATAAAATTAGTAGTACAAGTCTACATATATTAAAATCTGTATGCTGTAAGTACAGATTTTAAGCTTAATATATTATACTAGCTGTGCCCTGCGGTTTCACCCGCGCAAATATTTTCCGGTTTTTGCAACATTTTTCATTGCTGCTCCGCTCCACTCCTATTAGTCATAGCGTGATGTAATATAGCCTATAGACTTCCTCAATAAATGGACTATTCAGCACAAAAATATTTTTTCAATTCGAACCAGTAGTTCCTGAGATTAGCACGTTCAACCAAACAAACAAACAAGCTCTTCAGCTTTATAATATTAATATAGATATTGGGTCCTTAGCTATGAAATTGACGTTTTTTTCTCACTTATTTATAGGTGTATTACTTCTAAAAGTCAATACCTGTTATTAATATTAAACACCTTTAATTAGGACTTAGGCTTCAGTAATAACAATGATTATTAATATTGTGTCCTTATCACCCAAAAAAAAAAAAGACTTCTTTTTTTGTTTGCGGAATTAACTTTTTGTTTCATTGCAGTGAAGTGAAGTGGCGCGAACATGCCCTAGCACTTTGGACAATACACCCCAAAAGGAAAATAAATTTGTGGATTTATTTTAATATTTTTTCTGCTTATACAATTTATCAAGGAGGAGCTCGATGGCGCATAGAAGCTCAATGTTAAGGATAAGCAAAGGCTGGTCCTCGGATGGGTGATCATGATCTACAATTTATCATCTGGAGTTCTTCCGTGCTTCGGAAGGCGCGTAAAGCCGTTGGTCTGCGGCATCTGTCGGCTGCATTAGCAGTCGTTTACAAACACCAATCCGCACTAGAATATAATGGTAACTGAGGACCAATTGCATGCCCGCATAGTGGAGCCACCGCAAGTCATGTCTCGGAAAAATACCGAGCTCAAGCTAATTGAGCATATGCTACTCATAATAAAGTCACAAAAAATTCTGATTCCAAAAATCTGGTTAGTATAAATTATTGAAGCTGTTAGCATTTTTTGTTTGCTTTGTTCCAAACGCATCATTGTGAATTTAATAATAGTCGTAAATGCCGTCTAAGGGACCATTCCAGAGGATGGGCAGCACCATCTCTTTGAGGTTCCCTCAACCTACTGCGATCGCCAACCCGCCTGCCAAGCGTGGCGATTACGGCAAATATCCTTCATAGTATGCACACCAGCACCGGCATCTAGTCCCCACTTGTCCTAGCTACAGTAGCGGCCAAGGCAGCGACGGGGCAAGGAGTGCTAAGAATCTCCGGCAGAGACCTGGCTACCGCCAACGACGAACTCTGACCCTGGCAACATTTAACACGCGCAAATTGCGGACTGACGAGAATATTTACGAACTGGAGGAAGAATTGAGCAAGATACGGTGGGACATAATTGGATTATCTGAAGTCCGAAGACAGGGGGAGATAATCCTCAAGTCTGGGAGGGCGAACAACTGTCCCAAGGTTGTGTTGGGTTCATCGTCCACAAGTCCCTCGTGAACAACGTTGTCGAGACCGGGAGTGTCGCCGGGTAGCGTATACCTTATACTCAGAATAACCAAACGGTAGTCGTTGAAGGTTATACAGGTTTATACTCCTACTACGACACACCCTGACGATGAGATAGAGGCTACGTATAAGGACATCTCTAGAGCCATACAAGCCTCCAAAACTCATTACACCGTTGTCATGGCAGATTTTAACGCAAAACTAGGCAAACGAAGCGGCGATGAGATGAGAGTGGGACGATTTGGGGTTGGTAATCGGAACAGCCAACTGCTGGCGGATTTTCTGGAAAAGGAGGGATTCTTTATGATGCATTCTTTTTTCAGGAAGGCTGAACACCGCAAGTGGACCTGGATGAGTCCCGATGGTGCAACAAAAAACGAGATTGACTTTATTATGTCGACAAGGAAACAAATATTCAATGATGTCCCTGTGATCAATGCGTTTAGATTTTGCGCAAATCCCGCTTGTGGAAATTTTTTCAACATTTGTGTTTTTGTAATTTGTTCACAACAAAATTTGCGTTAAAACTTATTTGAACATTTTATAAATACCTTGCCTTCTTCTTAACTGATCTTTAATATTTGTAAAAATATTATGATCGGATGTTAGTGACGGTAGTTGTTGACGTTGAATGGGAGCCTTTGGCTTTCAAAGTAAAAAAGTGTTGAATAATTTCGGCGGGCTGATTAGAACCACGATAGCTCAATTAGAAGAGCACCTGACCCGGTATGTCAGAAGGGTGCAGGTTCAAATCCTGCTTGCAAAAATTTTTTCAACATTTGTGTAATGTATTTATAACAATTAAAATAATGATACTGTACAAAATATATGATACTTTTAAAAAATATATCAGTGCCCAACATTTGTTTTTTGTTCAAATATTTGTTTTGCTTATCTGATCTTATAAATTATTTTAATAAAAAAAAGTTGATTTTAACATTATAAAAGACCATTTCTTAACACATTGAATGATTAGTTATTTAACGGTAATATGATAGCTGTACTTCGTAGTTTTAGGGTAAGATTAGACTGCTAAATCTTGTGCAGTAGGTAGTTGTAAACACCTACTTTTAGTTTATAGGTATTCTAAACTTTATTTATTCACTTTAAGCTTTATCTAATGTGTAATAATCTGTTTATTTATAACATACCCAAATTAAAGGTTTACTTCTACATCATTAAATACTTCATTTCATACGTTTTATTTATGTTTTTTATCCAAAAGAATTTAAGTAATAAATATACTCCTTACAATTGGAAAGTCATCTTATTTATTCTATTCATTTAACTTACAAAATATGAATACTGCCATAATTAACAAAAAAACAGTTATTGAACATTACTTTGCAATCATTACCCATATAAAAAGTTTAATAAAATACTTACCTATTAAGAGTATTTTTAAAATGTTATGAACTGATTAAATAAGATAGAATAGAATAAAATACTGGTCAATAGTTTAAAATTAGATAAAATGTAGGTACAATAACTTTTAATTGAAGTTCTTATTTACAAATTTACATTACCTACAATTTGTTTTGACTTTTGATGGACTTTTTTTTTTTTTTTTTTAATAGTTTGTTCTCTGAGGAACCGGCTAAGGTCATAGACCATGCTGCCATGTCATTAGTTTCTTAATTTCATTAGTATTATAATCCTAAAGATGATGATGAATGATAATGGAAATGATGATGATGAATGATAATGGAAATGAGAAGTGAGAAATGATATACCCCCAACCCCTCGAGTATCTCAGTAAAGATGTGGGGCTTTACTAAGTCCTCAAGCGGACTTCTTGAGAGAATTTGATTAGTGACGTTGCACTGTTTTGTTTCATTTGCCAACACTCATGCACACTCACGAACACTTAATGGTTAATAATCCACCATTATTTCACATTAATATTCGACTTAACACAAATTTTAGAAAATAAAACAAAACCGCAGACATGACTCTTCACTTTCCCGCCAAGAAGTCCCTTTTGATGGACTGTCTGTTCATTCATTATTTCTTCTGTCGTTAAATAAAACAACAAAGGAATCTAGTCCATGCAGCCAGAGCTTCAATTCTGCTTTTTTAATAGACCTTGGCATCGATTGCGGTAACTGCAAAGACCTTTAAAACAATTGAAGGTCTTTGGGTAACTGGGAACGATGTAACCAAAACCAAACCTCGACCAAAAACGTCACGTTCAGCACATTATCGTTAATATTTTAACAACAATGATTTAGGAAATACGTTGGCGCAACGATCGATCTTTGAAGCTAACGAGCGGTCGAAGTTTTCCATTTATTAAATCATTTATTGTAAATCCGTAAAGCGGTAGATTTTGACAGCGGTGACGACCAAAGGCGTGATGCTGGGAATCTACCTATTTAACACTGTCAAATAAACGTTTTTGAAAAAGTTCCTCTAGACTGTAGAAAAAGCCTTGAAAAAGTAGCTCTAGACTCTAGAGCAGTCTTTCCCAACGTGGGCGATAACGCCCCCTTGTGGGCGCTGCAGGCCTAAAGGGGGGCGGTAAGAGACCCAGAAAAAAAAGGGGGCGTTGTGTAGGGCTTTAGGGTCGATTTATAATTTCATCTACCTAGCTAGGAAGACTCTTAGACACCGACTGAGCTCTCGACGCTCGACTACATCTTGTGAACATCAACTAATATTAATTAAGATATAGCTCAAACTCGGTTCGATATAATAGACCGCGGGCAATCATGTTTTAACAAGTTTTTGTTAAATAATCCGATTTGTACATTCCTGTATCAATCGGCTGGTTCTATAATACTTGTTCTTGCTTGTCGAGTACGATTGGGCGTCGAATGAGATAAACGAGTTTATGCACGTTTGTCTTATTCCTGTTGGTGCGTGCTGCTTATGCAATCCTATATAAACGACGTAAATTTATTTTATTTTCATTTGTGGTTTCGCGCTTAATAGATAAGCAGTACTTGATTTCAACACTTACGTATTTCGCAAAACAAAACAATGTCGGAAGTAAAAAAGAAGAGACGGCAATACTCTGCGGAATATATTAAATTCGGATTTATTGAAAATCCCACAAACCCGTCGTCGCCTTTGTGTCTTCTATGTCTAAAAACATTTTCGAACGATGCAATGAAGCCTTCAAGACTGCAAGATCGTTTGAATAAAATGCATCCAGATAAGAAAGACAAGAATGTAGCATATTTTCAAGACCTAGAGAAAAAGCATAATACTCAGCCAAGTGTATCAAAACTATTTTCGGCGGCTGCTAAGCAAGATGACGACGGACTTCGAGCTTCGTACAATATCTCTTTGTTAATTGCTCAAAAAGGCAAACCACACAACATCGGAGAAGAGTTAATTTTGCCAGCAATAAAGGAAGTAATAACTACTGTGCTTCATAAACCGGCCGCAAATATTATCCGAAAAATTCCTTTGAGTAATAATTCTGTGCAAAGATGAATTGATGAAATGGCTGAAAACATTGAAGAATCATTGTGCAATCATCTGAGGACTAGTCAATTCTCAATTCAGCTCGATGAGTCCACTTTACCAACTAATGAAGCGTTGTGAGGTTTATTAAAGATGAGAAAATACGTGAATAACTATTGTTTGCCAGAAATTTGGAGACAGATACAAAAGGCGAAACCATATTCAATACATTGGAAAAGTTTTGTGAAGAGAAAGAGATTCCTTTGAAAAATATTATATCAGTTGCTACGGATGGCGCTCCGGCTATGACAGGGCGCCATAAAGGCTTCATAGCGTACTTAAAGAATAAAATTCCAGATGTCCTTGCTATACATTGCGTTATTCATAGACAACATTTGGTTGCTAGAAACTTAAGTGAACGACTATCTCAATCACTGCAATATGTCATCAAAGCAGTCAATAAAATCCGTAGCAGCTCTTTGAATGATAGATTATTTCATCAGCTTTGTGTTACTAATGACGAAGATTTCAACCGTTTGTTGCTTCATACTGAAGTTCGTTGGCTGTCAAGAGGCAATTGTCTGATTCGATTTTACAACCTGTTTGACTCTGTGATAGAGTTCTTGGAAACTAAAGATACAGAACTGCGCAACAAGCTCATAACATCAAAGAATGATATAGCTTACATGACAGACCTGTATAAATTGTTCAACGACATGAACCTCCAACTGCAAGGCGATGAACTAAATTTAATTAAAACAAAAAATGTCTTTGCTGCTTTCGCAGCCAAACTGCTTCTGCACAAAAAGAATATGGGCAGACGTGAGTTTCACAATTTTCCGAATTTATCAGTATCCTGCAGTAACGACGACTTATTTGCCTACTGCCAACATTTGGAAAACCTCCACATTGACTTCACCGAACGATGGACATTTTAAACTTGGAAATACCAGACTGGGTGTTGGATCCGTTTTCAAATGTCAACACAGCAATGTCACCTCAGCTGGAAGAAGAACTTATAGAATTAACAACAAACGAAGAAATAAAAATCAAGTTCAAAAATGGATATCAAGAATTTTGGCTACAAAAACCGATCCCGCAATTGTACCCTGGATTGTGGTTAATTGTTCAACGATTCTTGATAGCATTCCCATCGTCATATTTGTGTGAACGTGGATTTAGTGCTGTGGCAACGCTGCTTACTAAAAAGAGAAATCGTTTGCGTGTTACCGAACGTGGCGACTTGCGGCTGTTTTTGAGTAAATTGGAACCTGATATCAACAAACTTATTGAACAGCATCAGATTCAACCTTCACATTAGTTTTTATATAAGAATTGATTATGTTTGATTTATTTTCAATAAAAGATACTCTGTCCGAATACTATAAAGTTGCGTTTCAATAATCATTTATAAGTACTTAGCGGTTTTTAAGTATGTTTAAAAAGGAGGGCGTTAAAAAATAATTTATTCTTAAAGTGGGCAGTAGACAAAAAAAGGTTGGGAACCCCTGCTCTAGAGCTACTTTTTCAGGGCTTCCACACATAAACACAACACGACGTCGTACCACGAACCTAGCCTGGTGCAACGCTTATTTTTGTGCGGTGCGACGTCGTATCGTGTTTATGTGTTTCAGCCCTCACTGGCATTGTCGTTGCGTAAGGATAAAAGTAAAGAAAGATGCTCTTAGTTGCGTCTTCTTTTCAACTCTAATGTTGAATATTACTATACTCTTTGGTTGAATGGTATCTGTGTAGTATAAATCTGTGTCTGTGTTCTGTGGTTGAATGACACTTGGTTTTTAAGTTTTTAAATATACCACAGTGTAAAAAACTTACAGTGGTCCACCGCCTTTGAAGTTGCGCGAAATGCCGCCATCGTCTAGACATTCGTCATTGTCGCAGGGTTGTCACATTAATTTTTTAGTCTATTTCATATTTTGCTTATTGGTAGGTACGTTTATGTATATCAGGGTAAAAGAAATATAAGTTTACAAAACGTTTTATTTTTAACAAAAATACAATACTAGTACTTAGAATAAAAAAGAATAGGCATCAACAATATATTTTTTATTAAGTAGTTTACCAAAAACATATACAAGAATATAATACTAATAGTCGAAACAGAATCAACAAAGTATTTTGTATGACGTCACACTAGAACACTGGATCTCTCTTTTTAACTTTGAAGCTTTATAACTTCATCGCAACTTGCTTGTCCACTTAACGACATAAAAAACAAACTGTGCCTTGACTTGAAATTGAAAGATACTTTCTACATTTTGATTTGCTTGATTTAATATTTCTGTTGTTAAATTTTATTATATACTTAGTAAATTCTTATTCGTATAAATAGTGTTAATAAAAATTTCTTCGGAACGCATGTGGCATTATATTTTATTATGCATAAACATAATAAATAACGCAAATTGTTGAAAGGCATAATGTAAAAAATCATAATCGTTAAAATCTATATTTTTGTTTGACATAATGTTTATAAAGCATACTTTAAAACGCATAATTTTACTATGCATAACTGTTAACATTATATACATAATATACAATACATTTCATACAATTTCTAATTAATTAATTTCAAAGGATATAACGTTCATTGGATATAATTTTTACTTGGTCTAAATACACTGTCAGTGATAGAAACGAATCGCTGCAAATCCGACTCCACGTAGTCTTGTGTGTTCTTAAGACAGTGTTAAGAATATACAACTGTCTAACCGAGAGAAGCTCACAAAGATTGTAGAAGCTAGCAGTTGGAAATCTGTCAAGTACATTACTTTTAGTAGTGATCTCTGAGCTCTCTCCAACTCTATGAGTTTCGTCTTAGTGGCTCCACCCCAAACCGGGATGCAATACACCAAGATTGATTCGGCCAGGGAGATGTAAATTTGATGTAAATTTTTTTAAGAAACTTTTTGTCAGCAATGTATCTCAGAGTCTTAAAAACCCACATAATTTTTCTGGTTCTTGCCATCAAAAACTCCAAGTAAGCATGCCAAGTCAGCCGTTGGTCAATCACTACCACGAGGTATTTTAAATTTTCAACTTTTTTATATTGTTACATAAGCAAAAAGGGTTAATTTTATTACAGTTATGAATTTTTAGAATTAGTTCAAGATTAGGTTGTGTATTATTGTATTTTGAGAATGCTACACTCAACTTACAACAACAACAACTACTTACATGTAAACGCTCTGCTCACGAAGGGTTAACTTCTAATATAATACCATTAACATATCAAATTCGGAAAAAATACCGAAGTAAGGCAGTGGGATTTGGTTAATCTCGTGGCCTTTCTTAAATGATAGAAAATAAAAAAGGTAAAGTCAAAGTTGGTATAAATAATCTCTCTTCTGATTCCTAGGTAGTCTCAGTCTGGCGCAACTGCCTAGTAAAAAACTGATGCAAAGTAATGTATGAAACGCGTACTAGAAATAATGGCGGCTATCGCTGTCTTGCTTTCACCTATTTGACTCTCATTCACTCTGACTGACAGCCAGCCGCCGCCGTCATATTAATTTATTCTTGTTGTCTGTTTGTAAACAAAGCTTTATTTTTAGTTAAGTTTTATTGTGTGAATTTGTGTATTTCGTGAATTACTCGCGAAATTTCGCGCTAATAGTACGTTTTCGTCATCACGTGTGATATGATCTGTTGAAATGCATTATAAAATCTGTGAAATATGTGGTTTACGAGTCGACCGGTCAGAAGGTCAAAAGCGAATATTCATGGCCTAAATTCCATTAAACGAAGAAAGTTTTTATGCCATTTCAATAAAGATTACGTGGTTTAAAAGTTTTCTATTAAAATTTAAGTTTGAAATTGAGAAAATAAACTGATAATAAATAGTGAATGACATTTTTTAATCGACAATCGATAATTTTATATTTTATTATCAATTTACCTGCTATGCCACCCGAACAGCAAATATGTACATATAAACTGTAAATGCAGTACTACTAATAATTATTATTTTTGCTAGATGTAAACAATTGGAAGAAGAAGAAGAAGAAGACACAACTTCAATGGAATCTTCATATATCGAAATTGGCCGGCAAACTCAGTTCTGCTGCTTATGCCATCATAAAAATAAGACAATTAACAGACGTTGAAACTGCTAGAACAGTTTATTTTTGCTATTTTCATAGTGTCATGTCGTATGGCATTTTACTGTATAGGCTTCAGCGGCTAAAGTTGAAACTATATTTATTTACGGAATGATGATTTTGAATTTTGAATTTTTTTGAATTTTGATTAAATTAGATTTTGATTTTAATAATGGAGTTTGCTCTTAGCCCCATTTGCGCCAACGTGAAACTCAGTTTAAACTTGGTTAAACTTTTTGAATGATAACTGTCACATAACTTTTGTTTAAACCGAGAATTAACGTTGGCGTAAGTAAGGCATTAATTAGACCCTAACTAAAGTTCGAAAAATGATAAATGGAATCCCGTTTTTTTTAAATGTAGCTATCGATAAAAAATCCAACGACTAATACATCACTATTTCGATTATTATGTTGGGAACCCTGTACGTCATGTATGTAATAATTTCAGCTTTGTAGTTGGTATTCAGTTTTAGTATGCGTTCATACAGAATGACAGTTTGTTTTCGCTCTATGGAAGACCCGTCTCTTAAACGTAGTGTTAAATTCTCTTTGGGTAGTCTTTGATTCTGAGTATGTACTCTGTGGGAGGGACCGCCGATTATGTATAAAAATACGATTTTATTTTAAATAGTTTGTGTGTAATTGATTTTATAATTGATTTAATATAATTATAAAAATGTGGGACAACGTTATCGAATATTTAAAAGATCCTCTTCTTGTAGTTAAAGTGCAGAATTTCTTTGGAGTAATTTACAAAAATAATATTAGTCAAAGTAATGGCTATGAATCATCCAAAGTGATACAATCTGATATGCAGGATCGCGTGAATGAAAACTGTGATTTAAAACAGCATAAAAGAATACCTAGTAACATATCTAGTAGTTCACAGTCTTCTTATGATACCGACAGTTCTTGGGAAAGTACTGGAAAAGGTGATGTTGTGTGCACCGTGAGCAATAGATTTTGGTATCATTTGTTCGTGTTGGGCACCGCGCTCGGGGATGAGATCTTCTACGCTACTTTCATACCGTTTTGGTTTTGGAACATTGATGGAGCTGTTGGCAGACGAGTTGTGCTGGTCTGGACCGTTGTAATGTACATAGGTACTATATGAAATTCTTTGAAATGATTTTTAATCAATTTAATAGCTTTGAACTTTTTTTTCCTTTCTTTAAATTATGCAATCAGTTTATATCAGACTATAATAGCAATAATAATATATTTATCTATTCGGATGTAGAAATCCATTTTGCTGTGCTGATGTTTTTGATGATACAGCAGATGTGCTGGTGTTTTTGTCTTGAAAAGCTGAATGTGCTGAATCTCCATTAAGATTCAGCCTATGTGATCTAACTAGCTGATGCCAAGTGGTCTAGCTCCATGAGTGCCTTTAGAAACGATTTACTTACAGCATTGGCTAGTGTAAGCTGTACAACTAGTTCGTTTAGTTAGTAATAGTTTTGAACTTAATCAAACTTTTTTGAGTTGATTTGAAAAACTATGTGAATATTTTTACTCTTATTTATAGGTCAAGGAATTAAAGACATTGTTCGATGGCCTCGGCCAGGGTATCCAGTCAAGAAACTGCAAGATAAGTGGGCCATAGAGTATGGTATGCCTTCTACACATGCCATGGTTGGAGTATCTATACCATTTTCAGTGTTATTGTATACCATGGACAGGTATCAATATCCTGCGCACTGGGGCATGATTGCTGCAGTAGCATGGTGCACATTAATATGCGTAAGCCGAGTGTACCTTGGAATGCATAGTGTCTTGGTAAGTTGATGAACTGCAGGGCAAAGGCCTCCCTTCAACACAATACAATCAAATAAAAAAATTACTAAATCAATTCATGGCAATTTACTTACTGCTGGATATAGGCCATTTCTAATGCATGCTACTAAGCTTCATCACTATTTTAATTTATTATACTATTTGTCAAATGTAAAAATTTCTTTATTAAACCTAATTGTCGTGTACCCAATTGTGTCGACCTCCTTGGCCGAGTGGCTTGCACACCGGTTTTCATGGTGTCGCTATCTCTGAGGTCCCAGGTTCGATCCCCGGTCGGATCAATTTAGAAATACCTGTTTTTCTATATTGTTTCGGGTCTGGGTGTTTCCTATATAATAATAAGTATGTATTTAAGTATATTATGTATGTTTTTCCGTTGTCTAGTTAACCATATAACGAGTTTCTTAAGGAAGCTTTTCTTGGGGCTAGATAATTGGTGTGAGTGTGGGAAACATTTATTATTTATTATAATTGGATTTAATAAAGACATTTTGGGGAGGACTTTTTAAGAGACACATATTGCATGTCAGGTAATATTATAGTATTATATATAATAGACTTACGAACCCTTTGGCATAGTGACATTCATAAGAGCAATTTGAAGCCCAAACTGAATAAATTAATGTGAATTTTTAATTTTATACTCTAGGTGCCTTACAAATAAACAAAAAATAAGCTCCGAATACTTATTCCGCGTTTTGTTCCTGTCATGTAAACATCATTTCAAATTAGAGTAAAAGAGACAAAACATGGAATAACTATTCAAAGCTTATTCTTTGTTTATTTGTAGGACCCTTAAAATGAAAGGGATGCTCTGTTAGAGGTAGTAATAGTAATAATGTACTCATTCTGAAATATGTATATGTATTTCAGGACATCGCTGCGGGGTTGCTGCTGTCGTCATTGCTACTCGCCGTGCTGATCCCGTTGGTGGACTGGCTCGATGGTGTATTGTTAATGAATCACTGGGCTCCACTCTTCATCATACCATTCTCAGTACTAGCCATTGTGTTCTATCCTGATTCTGACAAGTGGACTCCCACAAGGTAAAGCTAATTCTACATCTGCATTTTAACTGAACAAAAGTTTGATTTAATATAAGTATTCATTAATTATAGCAGAATATCTACCTATCTGCATACATAGGGTTTTCTTAATATTTGGTTACCATTAGATAACATCATTGTGATTTAGTGCCATCTTCATACTAAAGTCTAGAGATCAGTATACCATGAGATAGGTATTGAGATATTTACAGTTGAAGTTACAAGCAGTTCAGAAAATATTTTGATTTAATTTATTTAGTGGTTATAAAGTATCGCCAACAGATGATACAACCACGTATTATGCTCACCCGCTTAAAGTCAACCACAGTACAAACAAGTAAATAATATAAGTACTTATTAAGAAATATCTCAAAAGTCACGTGATACCTATACATTTATGTGACACACATTGTATGATTCAATCTATCACATTATTTGTCTTGATACTATACATAAAGATAACAACATTGTGACTAAGTAAATAATAAGTAAAATTGAACATACTCGTTAAAAATAGAAGCGTATACGAGTGGCGCTTTTACTGCTCCATTGATAACGATGAGCCACGTTAGGCAATCAGGTGTAGACCGTTCATGACGACGATGGCGTGATTGCAGAGGCGACACCACGATGATAGTGAGCGTGTGCGCGGGCATCCTGACGGGGTCGTGGTGCAACTACCAGCTGGGCAACATGTCGGCGAGCCGGCTGGCGCCGCCCTACGCCGTGATCTGGCCGTCGGTGGAGATGCTGGGCTGCACGTTGCTGCGCACGGTGCTCGGGTTCTGCGGCGTGCTGGCCACGCGCGCGCTCGGCAAGTCCTTCTCGTACGCGCTCGTGTGCGCCGTGCTCGGCAGCGACAAGAACGCGCTGCGCGACTCCGCCGACAGCCTCGACAACAGGAACAAGATCGTCGTCGAGCTCTGCTACAAGTACTTCACGTACGGCATGATCGGCTTCAACACCACCTACGTGTTCCCCAACGTGTTCGCGCTGCTGCGCATCGACCGCCCCACCTACTACACGGAGATTTGATTCTAGTCAAACGGAATTTTGTTCTTTAGACTCCTTCTTAACTTTTATACGGTTAACGAGTTCTCATTGAGATTCGTTGATGCGGCTGGCGATGATAACTAAACTGTCATGGATCTACACACTTTATGAAATTATTCTACTATAGAATAAATTTATCGATAGCTTTAAATGATTCCCTTAACTTGAATGTCAAATTAAAATGTTAGTAATATGAATCTATTACGTAATTATGTTACATTCAATAAACATAAATCGCATCTTGAGAATCGCATTAAAATCTGAAAATATCTAGTGTGTTTTATCGAAAACTGCTATATCTAGGGTAATCATACAAATATTATAAAGCTGAACATAAAAGTTCTAATTACACTCACTCAATAACGCCACAAAGTTTTAACCAATTTGTTTAAAACTTTTGCAATGGTGGCTTCAAAATGACAGCCTGGCCACGATTGTGTCACTATGAGCGACAAATAAGGTCTAAGCGACAAGCGACTTAAGCAAATATATAGAGTTGTATAAACCCCCGAGCGCATTATATAGTGATTAAATAGTGAGAATAAGGTTATAAGTATGACAATGTATAAATCTAATTTATATTTCGTCACTTAGTGCACTCCATATTAAAAAAATCGTGCCTAAAATACGAACTACCTTCGAGTCAATGAAAAGTCATATTGTATACGCATGATTGAATCTGTCTACCTCAGCAGTAATTGTCGCTCGCCGCTTGGCCCAAAGTCGTAGCACTCTTAGCACAGTTGTCGCTTAGCCCGGCGCGGCGGCGGCGGCGGTGTCGTTCTCGCGTCGCGTGTTGCTAACAGAAAGTGGTACGGCACTTAGGCATAGAATAGATAGATAGCTTAGTGCATTTAGAGTCACGTGCGAAAGTTGTGACGCACGCGTTTTAACACCGGCCGCCTGTGTCACGTCTACCTGCCTCTTGTTTTACATGTGTTTGCGCACTAGCCACGCATAACCGCGTGAACACCACCCACGGAAGCTGCTCTTGCTTAACGTATAAAATGTTTTCGAGTGCCGAGATTGTGCCTTTTAATCAGGGTGCTTGCTAGTTTGTTAAAAATTTAATTAAGGATAGATGGACACGGATTAAAATCGTTTTTAATAGTGCCAGTTGATATTTTCAACTTTCTGCTAACATTTCACGTTTTAGTGTGTTTTATTGTTAAACTATTGATAAAATATTACTTAGTCTAAGAGGGTACTAAATAACATATTTGTAGCCCTGTTGAAAACGTCTTTTCCAGCGTTTTATTTTATCATTAAAAACAATACAATGAAAGTGGGAACATGTTATTTAGTATTAAGACGTTGTATCACATACTGCACAAGTAGTGGAAAAATCTTTTTAATTTGTTATTTTACATGAAATATGTTTACACATAATTTTGTGGCTAATTTCGAAATTGTGATATGTTTTAACATAAACCAAGTGAAACAATATAATTAAATTAGTCGTAGCTTAGATTTAGTTCACTCATTTTTATATGTAATAGAATATTTTACTCGGTGCCTATTGTGTTATATCATTTTTTTTTGTTTGATTTGTTTAGTGTGTAAACGAAACGAAAAGCATATATATTAATCACACAAATATACATAATGTTATTTTTATAAATATATATAATGCGTTTTCGTCAAATGCAAGTTGTTCGCAACAACTAATCACCCACCCACGCCATAACATAATGGCTCATAACTCAGGCCAGAACTATGAAACTAAAAACCTCATACAGTTCTTAACAATGTTGAATGACATAATTCAAATAAATATAGTTTTAATAAGTTAAGTGAAAATTTTACAGTTAAAGTTTTGTTTTTGGGCAAATTATTGGGCACCACCGTTTGACAGTCTCTCAGACTCGGCTTATCCCGCCACCACCTCATTGTCAGGGCTCCACATTTAGATTAATAAATTTAAAGATCAATTTAAATTAATGCCATTTTCAGTTAAAATGGAATCACACGTATCTCCACTTCCTTTTATTTTTTTAATTATTCAAGCCGTGACGTGGCGCAGCGATGAGATGACATGTAAACCCTTTGCAGGGTCACAGGAAAACATACCTGCAAATAGTCCGTATTTTCGGGTAAGATTAATAAATAAAATAAATGCGGGTAGATCCGTATGAATGTTTGTTATATTTTTGATCAAAATTAACAATATTTTCATTACATATTTTATAGAATAGTATTAATAGTATTATTTTTGCATTCAGTCAAGATAATATTATATTGCTCTAAAAACGCTACCTAATTGGAAAAGCAGGTATTTCTTTTGTCGTTTTTTATTTTATTAGCTCCATTGCTATATGTATCTTTGTATTATGTACACTTGTTCATTGTTGTATTTTACATGATTTTGCGTTTGTATACTAACAGTCCTATCCAACGATATGAACAGGATTTCTATTAAACGTTACAGAAAAAAAATTGCTATATATTTTTGCAAGTTGGATTCGAATCCGATTCTGGCACTCCAAGCCATTAATGCTATCGTTTCGTTATTGTACTCTTGAAATCCAAAGTGAGCTTTATTTAAAGTCAATAACGATGGCATCGTCATCTGTGGATCTATCGCGAACATATATCGTATTCGTATTGTAGCGTTAAGGTTCGCGAACATTATGTCGGGCCTCAGCGGGGCGGGTCGCAGCGCAAAAATCCGCTCAAATCGCTCGTATGTATTTTGTATGAACTATCGCACACTATGCCGGGGCGCAGCGGGCCGCATATTCCGCCGCGGATTTTGGATGCGTGCGATGCGGCCCGCCCCGCCCCGTTGCGCGGCACAGTGTGCTATAGCAACATTAACTTCTTTTAACAACAGGCAAATAAATACATGGTTTCTTGTTTTTTGACTTTTAGTTATTTTTTTGCCTTTTTTGTCATGGAAGTCGTGTTTTTTCATTATTTATTTTTATTTTGTACTTTTTAGTGATAAGTTTAATTTAATTAAAATATGTCATGCTAGGTAATTTAATTTGTAAGCATTTTTATGCAAGAATAAACAAAAAATAACCTCTACAGATATCATGCTAAACATCTAGTCTCTAACTCCAATAATGACGAATTTTCATCATACAAAATTTGATCCCCTATTTTACCCACATGAGGGTTGAATTTACAGTTTTTTACTAGCCTATGTTAGTCGGAACGATGCAAGGATTGTAACGATACCTCATATATCTAAATCGGTTTAGGCGTTTAGAAATTATGGTAGAATAAAGAAACATCACATATATACATACATGAACCCTGAAAACATAAGACTCCTTTTTTGGCAGTCGTGTAAAAAAGGAAAGTTCTGCGTCAGAGCTATCCATACGTACAGTTGCATGCGACGTCTGGCAGTACACTGTATTCAAAATCCGTCAATGCGCTGCGACCCGGCCCGTCACTAATGTGCTATGTAAGCATTTTGCGCTGCGCTGCGGCCCACTCCGCCCCGCTGCGGCCCGACATAATGTGCGCGAACCTTTAAATAGCACAATACTGTATAGAAATTGCTACAGCGCGCCACAACGTCCGTAAATGGTAGGTACTTACAATTGACAGACATTATGCTATGATTTCGATAGAAATTCGTGCTAACCCACTGATAACTAATAATAATAATTTTTACAAATATCAAAAATCTGTTTAAAGTAAGCACGCTTGATTTGTAATACTTTGCAATTCTATTGCAAATATGTTTTTAATACTATGAATATGCTTTTTGTAAATGTAACATTGATCACATCACAGCTTGTGTTCTTTGAAGTTGTTTTCACATGTTGACTTACATTAGTATCTCGGAAAACAACTGTTGCAATTGATTTGATAGAACCACGGCCTACCGAATTTTATTCTATAATATAAACAATCATCATTCCAATAATTATATTATATTTTACAAAGTACCTATTTTGTTGTGATCGAGATTGTATAAGTCTTCAACTGCAACCCGCAGAAATTATTTAACAACTTGCGGTTTCGAATTGGCACCCTTATAGGAAACTATGCAAGTACGACGTTGACGTGACTTATAGAATAGTACGCCGCTGCGGTTGGTCACCGGCGCGCGCGCAGTCCTCGCGAGTTTTCAAATAATTTCAGCGGGCTCCAGTAAATGTGATAGTTATTTCTTATTAAGTTACTGCCATTAAATAAAAGTATTTGCACCATCGCAGTATTTTCATTTAAGAAAAGTTCTGCGCTCTAACCCTTGCAATAACAGTTATCATTGATTTTTAATCTTATCCTAAGCCGATAAAGTTCAATATTTGGTGGCAACATTGCCCATGCTTTTGAAAGGGTTGCCTACCGGATTCAATGGTAATAAATAAAAAATATGACTTGAATAATATAATCGTATTTATTTGTCTAACAATACATAGAAACAAAATATAATCACCTAACTATAAGTACTATTACAACATATTTTTTAATTTACACAAATATATTGATTTGTTTATAATAAATATCTATATATGAGTGTTTAAAACTCATTACAAACTTTTCCATTTCGAGTACATACATAGATATATGTTGTGATTAACCATAACCGACAGTATGGGGCGGTGTTTGCATTCATCATGAATAACTAGGTCCAAAGCAAAAATATATGCAAGTATGTAACTACTATATTTATTTTACATTTATTCTTTTGCCGAATCACAAGTCTGGATTTTTTACAATACTCACTTTGTTACAGCGGTTCTCGATTGTATAGTTTCATATGTGTGTCATGTTTATTTTAGATTTGGCTATTAGTTTCTAGTAGATTACAAACACTTGTGTTACTATGATTTTCTTCAGATTGCTAGCTTATAATCAGGAATATAACAGCTGAATACATTTGGTTAAATTCGTATTAAGGTATCTGAAGAATATTTTGTCTGATACCAACTAGATAAAAATATTTCGTTTAGCACCAACGCACGCGGCTAAGTTCACGGACAAATTTGCGTACGAGGAATTGTAACTGTCAGCACATTAACAGGTTAGTGGGCATCGACAGTGCGCCGCGTGCGTCGGCCCTTACGTCCACGATAACGGTCCGCGGGCGCGCTGCCTTAGCTCATGCTTTCTATAGAAAGTGCGAACAAGGCCAGCGCTCGGCCGAGCGGCAGACCGAAGCGTGCGAAGCTTTACGGGAGAACTTCACACGGCTGTTCTGCCACCACCACGAACAGCGTGCAGTTCACATTACAACTCGAGCAGCGCGAACCTCCGAGGAAAACCAGCCCGACAGCACGTATGCCGAGTACCATTTCTTACGACGAATTAATATGTTAGAATTTTGAAATAAAAGGCCGAATTCAACGATACAGTAAAAACAATAATTTATTTATTTATGTTAAATCGCTCCCCATCGCGCCACGCCCTAGTGAGGTAGATAGGATGCGCGTCGTTTAGGAATACTATGTACATTGTCTTTCATAGAGTGTAGTTTATTTGGGCGCCAAACATTACATCGATCCTTTCACGGACCTGCAGACACCGTCGACAAACAATTCATCCTCATTATCAATTGGCCGCCAATCGCAAATACATTAAAGATACTCATGCGACTCGTTCGCAACACTCGGGAGCTAACAGCCATCGATCGAACACTGAGAGGAAGACAAAGTAATATAAGAAAGGTACGAACGACTCCACTTATTCAGTATTATACAAATGTTTTGGTCCCCGCCACGCGGGCTGCACGTCACCCGCGCGGGAGGAGGAGCCAGGGCGGCGGCGGCTACACGGCGAAGCTCACGCGCCGCGCCCCCGCGCCCCCTCATGCCACGTTGATGGCGTTGGGGCTCGAGAGAAGCTTCTCGAAAAGCGTCTCGCCCTCGCTGTCATACTGGAACAAAAACAGAACACGGTTAGTCGATTTGAAAATCATAATTCCTTTTAACACAGTAGGCGGTGATTGGTCAATTCTAACTCATAATAAGGCGAACCCTACACATGGAATACGACCAAAAATCACAACCTTTGTCGAATTATTGAGCCGTCTTAGGCGCAGGCCACACGTGAAGGGCGTCGGGCACGGACATGATAATAAATGCATGAAAATAAAGCGCAATTTAAGACACACGGTATGTCGTGGCTCTGACAGCAAATCGCGCTTTATTTCCATGCACTTAGTATGAAATTTGAATGGAATAGAAAGCCGCCCGTGCCATGTCCGACGCCCTTTATGTGTGGTCTGCGCCTTATATAGGTATTTAAAAGGTAATGTTTTTTTATGTTTATTTCATTAAATTAAGAATAAATCTTCTACATGACTAATAATAGTTTTTAAAACAAATTCAATAATGTATACCTAACATAAACATAATACTGGCGGGATGGATTGAAACTTTAAGTATGACGACGCGCGACGTTCGCTTACATTATACAAATACTATACGAATATATTGATACATTAAAAGGAAGAAGGTAGGTAGGTCCAGTGTTGAAATAATTATAGCAGTATACAAAAATTATAACAGCTCGCTGCGCGCTTTATGGAGCCCCACTTATCAGAGTTTATTGTTGAATTCGTTATTTACATAAAGTACGATAAGGCCTCGGCATATAGCGGCCATTAGTTTTACGAGAGATAACATTACGATCTCTGCCCTCACACTCTGATTATACGAAACTTATTTATGTAAATAAAATATTTAACTAAATTAAAATGCATCAAATGTTACAGAAAAACCTATTTTGTTACCATTATGGTTGCAATAATATTGAGTATAGTATTAAGATCATCAATAACAGTTTATAAACACCCATTGTTGTACCGCATGGGAGCCCGGGCCTCACCCATCACGCCAAAATCAAACCAAGTGATGTAATTAGTACTTGCAACATTTGTAAATTCATGCTAAAATTTTCCCTATATTATTTACTTCATTAATAACAAAATGTTCAAACCCAAAATAAATCGCACAATTTTTAAATACATATTTGTGTACGAGTTAGTGCCCGTGCAGTTACGTAAAGTGTATGTAATGTTTATAATGTTAATGTTGTTGTATACGAGTGCAAAAGAATGTTTGTTTATTGAAGGAATGGAGTAAGAGAGACAACCGAAACCGTCGAATTGGTTTATTGCACTAAAATCATAGCGCGCAACATGTAACATGATTATGTTACATGTTGCGTGCATAAGCTGCCCGGTCAGCAACTTAATTAAGTTAAATTATATCAAAACAATGTACAGCTCGTTCAATTTGGAATTAAACATAAACAATAATAGAGGATTAGCAATGAATAATAATGTATTCTACGTAGTGATTCTATATTACAAGTTAGTTAACAGGAAAAGGAGTAAAACTCTATCCTGTTGTAACTTATAGGTTAATTATTAGTATTAATTAGCAAATGTCAAAACAATGCGTGTCTGGTTTGGTGATATCATTAACTTCCGAGGTATTTGGATGGCTAAGTTACTTAACTTTAGATTCAGCGGAAGTACCACTTATTTGAATAAAATTTTAATTTTTAC
>CAUJAO010000493.1:0-43909 GCA_963082485.1 Eudonia mercurella | reverse complement strand
AAGAAGTTGAACACCAAGCAATGACCCATGAGTAGTACCTATTGACATCACACAGCTATCTATGATTGATTGTATTTAAATTTCCTAAAGTGTGTTTTATTGTATTATTTTTTTTTTACCAATACCTACAGTTATTCTGAGTCAATACATATACTATAACTTTATTGCCCACTGTTACCCATAGATTTGTATTTTCGTGGATTTCGTGATACCTCTCCTGTCAATAAGCATTCGTCCGAGTTACTGAGTTCAATGAATTCCGATTGGTTTTTGACCGCGATCGTGTACAAGAGACATGCGCAAGATCTATGTAGGTTCATAATAATAGAAAGCTGACATCCGACAGGCAGCGGCGTTGTGAGCGTCACATTAGGAAATTCCGCGCTTTCTCGTGGGGATAACCCGACGGTGGGCACAAAGGCCGTTGCCGAGGCACAGGGGGTATTAGACCTTCGCTCATACCTGGGTTTTTCCTCGCTTTATTTCCGAAGTTGCATCTTTGGCTTGATTGCAACACAATTCACTTGTGACTTGCCTACAAAAGGAAGCATTCCCTCTACATTTGGAAATGGATGAAACTTCAAGAGTATATATCCTATTCTTATCAGAAGTGAAATGATAACTTAGTAGTAGTTATACTTGATAAACTGAAATGTTTTCTTGAGTAACAAAAACAACAATGTCGTTATGTAATGGCGTGCGGTGTTCAGCAGGGGCTTGGGTGTTATCGCAACGTTGGGCAGATGTAACAGCGATCGGCGGCGAGAGCCGGGGTGCTCAGCAGCCGCGGCGGGCAATGCCGATGGCCGGTGCGGCGGCGTGCTTTCACTCGCGCGGCGTTATGTGAGCGGCCACCACTGCGATGGGAATACCCACGACTTGCACGACCACGTCCGTACTGCCTACGTAACTATCATGCCAAATATTGGACGTGTAATTGGGGTTAAACAAAGACCAATGTTTATCTGCAGCTCAGCAAAAAATGGTCATGTATCAAGTTTTGGTACCGCTCCGCTGGCATGTAACGAGCACACGCAACATCTCATAATTTCTTGAATAAAAACATGTTTTCTCCGCGACGAGAGCAGCCCGGGTAAATCCATATGTAAATGCGCGGCAGTTAGCACCTGAATAAAAATCTTTTACGCCAGAGCGCGAAAGGTTAGCGTCGAATGGCTCGGGAAACCCAAAGATAATGCGCCGCCGCATATTTCTACCTGAGCTAATATGTTTAATGCGATTGGAATTTCCAATGTCTCGGTAGGTAGGTAATCGCCCGTATCTTTTCTAATGTTAGGGAGTTTGGGTGACATTGAGCGGGGGCCTTGGCGGAGCTCGTCGTCGTCGAGCGTTCGCGCGCCCCGCTCTACAACTGGTTTCAGGCCAACTGTACCGAGCGATACCTCTTTGAGAGTGCAAGCGCGTGACGCAATCCGGAATCGAATAGTTTTTAGGCACGTGTTTACTATCATTCACCGTGGCGGCCCGCTTCTCGCCATTGCCTCGGCCTCGTATTGTTCGAGGTTTGGTAGGTAGGTACCTACGAAATTAGGTTATCAATGGCGGGAAGACCGCCGGCTCTCGGACGACCAGTTTCTTGGAGGACAATGCCGCGTTCTCGCAGGAAAACCACAAAATACCTTTTAACGGTTACTACAAAATAGGCAATAGGAATAACCGAAGAGCAATAGGTGCCGACCAGACAGTTATTAAACGCCAATTCCTTGTTTGTTATTAGTTAATTTGGACAAAGTATTTATTCATTAATTGAATTATTACTCTGACCATTAAGCAGCATTATACACAACACGCCTTGAGAAAAAAATATTGTGCGCCGGCGCAGGTCACTGATAGATAATAGAATATTGTTATTATTACGCATTGGTTAACTTCATTCGGGATTTATTTATTAAACTTAGCTATGTAGTTATAACTTGATAGGCACTTAAGTACTTTGAGTATTTAAGACATGGTATAAAGTTTTACAAGTTCGTAAGTAACTGAAACGGTATTTTTGCGAAGGACTGATGGAAAAACCAATCGTCAACGGGTTTTTACAATGTGAATCAGTAAGTAAGGACAACAGAGTTCAATGGAAGTTGATATTGTTACTAGTGCGTTCTCATAAGAATTTATTCATAGCTAAATTAAATAGCAAATACATTAATAGAGAAAAGTGATACCAAGGTAGTTGGTATCTAAAAACAAGTTTCCTTGCTGGAACAACATTATTAGTAGGTAGTGCAGTAGACGATCAGGTTTTACCAAAGCATACAGATTGTAAAATATTTTAAAACTGTCACTCTAGATTAGGCTGAATACTTGCAGAGAAAAATCTGATGAACTCACCATTATAATCTTTTTGGTTGAGGATGGATGCGAGTTTTCTGTGCGGCTGCTCCTTGATGGGCGCCAGTAGCGCTTTGAGGCACTCCACATGGCAGGTCTCCGCGGCGATGTGCACGGGCGTGCGGCCGCTGACGTCGCGCGCGGCCAGCGACGCGCCCGCCAGCACCAGCATGCGTGCCACCACCGAGTAGCCGCCCATCACCGCCAGGTGCAGCGCCGTGTGCCGGTACTCGTTGGCCACGTCCAGCAACGACTTCTCCGGACATAGCTTGATGAGGATACCTACTGACTTCTCGCAGCCGTGCACTGCCGCGATGTGTAATTGTCTGCAAAATGTTTATTTTATTGAAACAAATGAATAGGATGTAAGAGTGGGACAACCTAAGAGGATGTTTATTTGACTAAATGGGACTAAATGGGACCAAATCAAGGACATTTTACTAAAACACCAAATCCTGCTCATGGAAATTTTTTCAACATTTGTTTTTTTTTTTCTTTTTTAAACACCAAGTTAAGACTACCTTAAATCAACTTCTAATGCATGTAGATCCATATAAGTTGTTTTATGTGTTGTGTTTGTGTAAACTTTAGAAAACAATATCTATGGAGAAGTTAATGAAAGTTGATGAAGCAAAACAAGTATGGATGGTAGCAAGAAGAATTAAAATAAATGCAGTCATTAGGAATTACCCACATTATGATGTCAAAGTATAAAACTTGGTGTTTAGTCTTATCCCCAATGGCTTAATCTACTTTTGTTTTGGCAGTATCTTATTATACCAAATATAAATAATAATAATATTAATTATAGTAATTGGCTGCAGCCGTGTAATTAATTAAATACCTAAATAAATACTGAAGTATAAATAAAAAATATTACATAAATATTATATTGAGGAGCTCCATGGTGCAGTGGTTAAGAGGAGCTCGATGGCGCAGTGGTTAACGCGTCTGAGGTTAAGCAACTTTCGCAAAGGCCGGTTATCGGATGGGTGACCAAAAAATTAATAATCTCGAGCTCCTCGGTGCTTTAGAAAGCACGTAAAGCCGTTGGTCCCGGATGCATTAGCAGTTGTTAATAACCATCAATCCTATAAAAATGAGCTGATGATGACATAAATATTATTACTTTTTGCTCTATTACAGAAGAACTTTTTTAAATGTATAATTCTAAATAAAGTATTCTACAAAACCATAATTCCTAAGAATAACATTTTAATGAACCTTAAATGGATAATTTTGATTGTTTTGTTATTAAAATGTTAAATGTCATGGCTTTCCTACAAGTCAAATGAACTTAATTTTTAAAACTAGCGCCTTTAATGGGTAAATTTTACTTTTTATTTTTAAGTGCTAATTGCTGCACTGAAGCTGAATTAAATATTTATAAAATACAGTGAAAAAATTTGATGGGTATCATATCATAATAAAAGGACAGTTGATTGGTTAGATTGCTGACATAAGCAGGTGATATTTCAAAAATCTTCACATGAAGTTAAATTTATACTTTGAAATAAATCTATTTCTCCTTTAAATGTGTGTCTTATAGTATATTTAACCTGTGACTGACCGCACCATCAATGAATGCATTATTTACTTACATAGGTAATATAATAATACAATATAAGTGATGTCGTGGACAAAATAGGTGTGCAGGAAATAACGCATCAATTGATGTCACAGTCGGTCAGAGGTTAATAGTGCTATTCATTTATGTAGCAGAGATGTTCATCAAAGTTAGTCTGAGAAAAAGATTTAATTGGATTAGAGACCAGGCCAATCTTAAGTCGACTTTAAAATATTATAAGGTATTAATGGTTTGGGTAATCAATAAATTCAAACATATATGTTGAAGTTAAACCACACATACTGGGTCCTCTGTCCCCTGAACATTGAATTGTTTTGATAACCATGTCCTTTGACCATGTCTGGTGTCATCCTTACATGAACCTGTTAGTGCCTCTATTGTTTAGATAAACTTATAACCAGTGATCGGAGTAGGTAGATCGATTTGGGATCAATGAACTGGCACATATATATTAGTATGGATATGCCTCCGGGATTCCGAAATTTTGAAGTTAAGATTTTTTAAGGAATTCCAAATGTTGTAATGTGTAGAATAAAGAATACATAAATATGAATAAGAAATGTTTAACCCTTTTGCTGTCTTTTTAATAGTATATAGGTGATCGGCATTCAATAGTAAAAAAACTATGGCATGGCTAAACTTGAGTAAAAAGTAGCAAATGTAAAGTGGGATTTTATTAATAATAGTTACTGTGGTGCGTACAACGAAAGATGGGATTTACCTCTCTGCTATCCTACTGATGCAGGGCTCTATTGATGTTCGTCTTACTCACAAAATTCCATGATGCAATGCAAATAAATATTGACAACTTACCAATATTAATTTAACCTTGTTTGTGTAACATACATTTTAAATATACTTTTCTTGGCAATATAAAGTATTTATTGTACGATTCAATTACTTTTTATATAAATCCCGGAAAAAAGGCTTATCCATTTTCTAATTCCTACAACTATCCATGATGCGAGTACATAAAATCAATCTACCTACTCCGATCACTGCTTATAACTAAACATTTTAAGTCCTCGCGCGCCATATGTACTATACACATAGTCGGTTGTACGTAAGGTGGCCCGCTAAATAAACTTCAAGCAAAACTAAGACGACACTCTGACCAAACTTTCTCGTCATACAAATAACCAATCTTACAACAATTTCAAAAAGACATCAAAAGCAGAAAGGTTTAAATTTTTGCACTAACTTTGCAGGTTATAATCTGAGCTTCCACTACCAATCAACCTGGGTTCATTTGATAGCCATTAGTTAGTAAATCTGTTTAAAATTATTGAAGAATATAAAATATCACATTGAAGGTACAGAAAGTAAACTTACGTGTCTCCGTCCTCGTCTTGCTGGAAGAGGACATGTAAAGGTGGAAGATCCTGACTGCTTAACTGTGTATCCCTCAAAGATGAATTTTGTGTGGGCGTTTTGTTATCATCCAAGTCCAAATTTGAGAAACTGTGTGTGCACAAATCTAAACCACTATCTGGATTTTCTTCATCTAAAACAACACTCGTCACATTATCACTAATCCTATCTGTAGGTTCACCTAAAGGGCCAGAGTCTAGAGAGTCGATTGGTCCTGAAAGGAAACCAGAGTCTGTGTTTCCGTCATCTGCAATTTTGGTATCGAAATCCTTCTGCGCACTCATTTTGTTTAAGTTTAACACTGCACTAACTTATGATTTATACACAATTAACTACGTTATTCTAACACGAGCGAAGCTTGTACATTGTTTTAAATTATATTTCGTCGTCCGACTACCGATTCACTGCAAAAGCAAGTGTACAATGAAAATAAAATCAAGATGAGAGAGATCAAACAATCGCTCACTCGCAACTTCGCAACGCAAGGTATTTCCGTACTTTTACGATAACCGTTCGGATACATATTTAACATGACATGTAAGTAATCATGTAAATGACACATTTTTGAAAAGCAACAGGAATATTGTAACTAGAACGTTGCATCTGCATGCGTATTGCTACATGATTGCTACTAAAATAATATTATGCGGAATATGTTTATTAAATTCCTTTGCTATTAGAAATCATAACTTTAAAATAAATCAAAATAATAATTGTTTTCGATTTGAAATTCTGAATGCTTTTCTTGCCTCTGTTCTTCTAATTCTTTGATTTTTGTTATAGAAATACAAATTAAAGATTTTACTTTTGTTGTTTTTTGTATTTTTGAACATTACACACTGACACAGTTTTTAACCGCCGCATTGACCCAGCGACAAAGCGCTCAAAACCTAACCACTAAAGATGCAAAGGTATGAAGAAGTCTATCTACCCCCAGCTTCTAATACCGACATCTCCATTTTTCATCTTTCTGCTGATCATAGGTAAGGACAAAGGTGTCCAATAGGGGGACAGTAATTTTGTATAAGGCAAATACTTTATTTTGTGGTTTATATTGTAGTGTATATTTTTCTGTAGTAGGTAGTAGTGTAGTGAGTATTTTTCTTTGTTTAAAAGACACTCCGATAGCATTTATTAGGCACTTAAAAGAGAGATTCATGGTTTTCACAAAAATAAATTCAAATTTTTAAAAGATACTTAATAGGAAGATATTAAAGTAACTTAAAAAGTTATTATTTATTTAAATCAGTTGGTACCTACTTTAAAAATGTTGTTAGAATAGGTAGTTGATTTGGGAGCCATCATGTCAACTTTCTAGAGTCAAAGTCTGAAGTCAAAAGTCACTTTTTTATTTTAAAATCAACTTATATACTATCAGTCTTAATTATGTAATGGATTCGCGTTTAGCATAAAGCTAATTTCAAGTGGTATTATACTATTATTATTATAAAAAAAGTACGGTAGAATGAGTTTAAAAAATGGAGTTACTACAAAAAGAACTCGGGTGAATCTCCTAAAATAAACTTATAAATGCTATTGACACCCATTCACAACGGATTCAGGCTGTTTTAACAGTAGAGAAAAGTAGCGACATTTACAAAAAAAATGTCATTACAATACATTTAAAAACTTTCAAGAGCCCGGAATAAAAAATAATGCTTACCTCTATTTGTATTTACTACTTTGTATTTAATTACATTTGATTCTAAAAAGAATGTATTGAAAACCATCTCGCTTGTAAAAACAATGATTTTCGCGGATAAACATTAAAAAATATTGCTAATGCCACTTCATTTTTGATGTAATGAATAATGATCTACAGCTTCATGGAGATGAATGATGATAAAAATATTTGTATCATGAGTGTATCCGAACATATGGACGGAAAGTGAACAGTCGTGTTTAACGAAAAGGCTAAACGCTACTAGAGCAATCGCGTTGCAATATTGTAGGATTAAAAACTGATTTCTTTTTTCGGTAATAAGCCTGTCGATGACAGTGACATTCATAAGAGCTTCTGTAGCCTAAACTGAATAAATGATTTTCAATTTTGAATTAAACTGAAACTTTAGGCTGTATGGGCTAGATGTCTTTGCCTTATTTTACGTGAGAGAGAGAGAGTCAGAAGAAAAGAAACATTAGAGATAGAATAGAATAGGTATTGGACTTCTTGGCGGGAAAGTGAAGAGGCATGTCTGCGGTTTTGTTTTATTTTCTAAAATTTGTGTTAAGTCGAATATTAATGTGAAATAATGGTGGATTATTAACCGTTAAGTGTTCGTGAGTGTGCATGAGTGTTGGCAAATGAAACAAAACAGTGCAACGTCACTAATCAAATTCTCTCAAGAAGTCCGCTTGAGGACTTAGTAAAGCCCCACATCTTTACTGAGATACTCGAGGGGTTGGGGGTATATCATTTCTCACTTCTCATTTCCATTATCATTCATCATCATCATTTCCATTATCATTCATCATCATCTTTAGGATTATTATAATACTAATGAAATTAAGAAACTAATGACATGGCAGCATGGTCTATGACCTTAGCCGGTTCCTCAGAGAACAAACTATTAAAAAAAAAAAAAAAAAAAAGAATAGGTATTTATTTTGTTTTTGTTTGGTTTGTTTGGTTTTGTTTTCGTTAGCTGTTTTATTATTAGAATTGTGTTTAATTGATGATCGAACTTAATTTGTGTTAATGCATTGTAGTTTAAAACAAAATCATGTTTGCTGAAAAAGTTATTGAACTATTAAAAGAAGCTGAGAGAAATCAGGATACTATTGACCCTTTTAATGCAAGTAAATTTGTCTTCGTTTTACGATGGCTTGCAGAGTATTAAAACCATAGTGCTATCGATTTAAATTATGTTCATTAACATTATGTACATATCTTGATTTATAAATTCATTTTTATTTTCATTTATATTAATTGGCTGTGTGATATTTGATTGACAGTACCTACCTACCTACATTTTATGATATTGTAGTTGTATGTACACTTTGAACAAATTAAAACAATGACAAATATATTTTTATAGGATGAAAAAATAAGACAGATATTAGAGGAAATGCATACACTGTTCAAAATGAATATGAATGATGCGTAAGTATATTATTATTAATGTCTATCTTTAGTGAAGACTAACAGTTAATAAACTCTAATTTAGTAAAATAAGTTCTTAACTTCATCTTCATCACCATCATCATCATCATAATCATCTAATAAATAAATAGCTGGGGCAAAAGCCTTAGATGGAAACACCATAGAAAGAACAGGCCATAAATCACCATGCCGGCCCAGTGCTGATTGGTGGTTGTAAATGACTGCTATACTAAAAATTACAGTTACTAGGCAGTATGGCCTATGTCCAGCAGTGGACTAAGATAGGCCGATGATGATGATGATAGTAACATAAGGAAATTTCAATGGAACATATTAATCTTTTCTAGAAATGCAACAACAGAGAACAAATCCCTCTGGACCACAGTGCAAGTACGGCACTCGGCCCTAGAGCGCAACAAGCGCTGCCTCCTGGCATACCTCCACAAACGCATGGACAAGATCAAAACCCTGCGCTGGGAGTTTGGATCGGTGCTGCCTCCCGATGTGAGGGAACTACTCTCTGATGATGAGTATAAGTGGTTCTCAAAGTACTCTACAAATTTAGCCTCCTATATGAGGTCATTAGGGCAAGTGAGTATCAATAATGGTTATGCATATTATATTAAATTATGATACTTATATGAAAATTGCCAGTATAAGTACATGTTAGGAAACTTTCCTGAAAACTCTAGAAGTTTTGGAAGTTTTCAGGAATAATAATTTTAATGATGATTTGACTATGTTACATAGAAATAGAGCAAAGGAGATACTTTTAAATTAATTTATTAATATAATAATTATTATAAACTGGCTGTTGTTAATTTTACCTCGAAAAATATATTGTGCCCTGTAACATTCTATAAATTGTTTAAAAAAAGTAATTTTAATGACACCATTGGTAATTTGGTAGTAATTACTTAAATTATCGAATGAAATTATGTTATTTTATTATTTCTTAATAGAATTCGCCTTATTCTCAACTAATTAGGATTAGTCAGGGTTAGTTGAGAATAAGGCGAATTTTAAATTACACAGTTAGAAAACTTCTACAAGTATTTCATTTTGTTGTTATTGCTTCTTTTATCTTTATTTTCAATAAAACCGTTTAACTTAAACATTTTTTTACTCTTTTTTTATGAACATGAAAAGTTCAAAACGCCTAGGAAAATTAATAAACCTAATATGTAGATACCTAATCTGCCTACACATAATCGCTCGTTGTCATTGTGTGAAAGCCATGATAGAAAGCCTGTGCGCTCCTCCTGAGCAGTTTTTTGAATAATGCTCTTATAATTGATGGACAACATTTTATACTTCAGGAAAAGTTTGAAGTAGTGTTAAAGTGTATTATGTATATGTTTCTTATCTAGTAAGGATAAGAAACATCCCTTCTATTTCCCAGTATGCACTATCAGGAACTTTAGTGTGTTTTTGTAATTGTTATTTACATTGGATCCCAATATTATAACCAACCCAATATTTAAACAAAACTATCTATAAAATAATGGAATGCCCGCGTGATATTTTGTCATAAATCCCGGCCGCGCTGATAGCTGGTGTTATTTCCTCGGGACTTACTAGTCATGTAGATGTTTGAAAATAAAAAGAGCATATTATTTTCCGTGGCGGGCGCGCCGCTCCGGGGCCGTATTTGAGCGATATGATAATGCAATTAACATATTATAATGACGGGCTCCCATATGCGCTGTCGTTTTTCCCGCGCCATTTTTGTTCCAGCAAGGCGGGGAGGATATAATATTTAGGTTTTTTATATTATTCACGGATCACGTTCCTTTTGATAAATGTAGGAGGATCAGCACAGTTATGAGTGTGTGTCATATTTATTATAATATTATGATATAGGTATATTTTGAGGCATTCGAGCAGTGCGAATATTTACACTAGGTATTTACTCTTACTTTGCCAAAAGAGCATGTACATAATATCAAAACTTCTTTTATTTTTCAAAAGACTTTGCCGTTGGTTTCTATAGACCTAAACTAAATAGTGTTAGAGCCGCATGAGTACAACACGAGCGTTATCCCCAGGACATAGGGTACAGCGGCATCGACCTGACGGAGAGCCTGAAGCCGCCCAAGGCGCTGTACATGGAGGTGGTGTGCGTGGCGGACCACGGGCGGCTGGAGCTGGCGGACGGCGACGTAGTCACGCTGAAGCGGAACAGCCGCCATCTGCTGCCCGCCGATGACTGCCAGACGCTCGTGCGGCAGGGCGTGCTGCAGCAGATTCTATGATATACGCTCAATAAATGGTTGTGTTTCAATTCAATGTGTTTTTTTTATATATTTTTACACATGCAGCAGCAGCATGAATGTCTCCCTGCTGAGACGAAGGACATGGTAATGACGCGATCTAAAGTCAGTAAAGTTGAAAATTGTAAAGGCCCCCATTTATGGGCACTCCATTCGCGCCACTCCATCACTCCAAATGAAATTCTCCATGAAAAATGGGGCCATATAACTACGTGGATTGCGTGGCATGGCATCGCTCCGAACGTTGGATTTCCAAACATTCCAAAATCCATCTCTAATTTAGAGTGATGGAGTGGCGCGAATGAAGTAACCGTGAATGGGGGCCTTTACAATTTTCAACTTTACTGACTTTAGATCGCGTCATTACCATGTCCTATGTCTATGTCCATAAAACAAGCGCGTCGCCAAAGAAATCTTGATGGTCAAAAATGCGGTAGGTATCTTTATTATGCTGCTGCATGCCTTTTTTTTTAGCTCAAATAGATAGAAATGCAACATAGTTTACTAATCTTTATTGATATACGGCGGAGCGAAAGCGTAGGGTAAACACTGCAGATAAACACAATATTTTGTGAAATAAAGTAATATCCAGTGAGCGTAGGGGTCGCAGCGCGATTGCGTCTAGTTTCCAGTCACACTATCAGGGTGCCAAGTGCGAGTTTCACTCGCCAGGTGCTACCAGTCACATGTGCAGCGCCTCGGCACTCGCCATGACATCTCATGCAAATGAATGTATGACATCATCATCAGAGAAGTATGTATTCGCACTAACAGGCCCAGGCTTTCCCACTGCACCATAGCATGGTACGCAACGATTCAAGTTGTTTATTGCACACATTGTCATTTGGTATAAAGTAATTTTTACAGCAGTAGGTACGTACCTTTGTTAAATTATGGAACACGACCTTCATCGAAATAATTATAGCAATAAAATGTTTTCAATTCAATTGCTGTTTTATCCGATTTAAAACGCTGGTAGTTGTAATACCATCTTTAAAAAAACCAAGGAATCCATTGTTTCGGTAGCTCAGTTTGAAGAGCTGTTGCTCGAATAACGAATCTGCAAGACCATAATTTATCAAAATGCTAGGTAATGATGAAATGATATTATGTTAAAAACAACAGGATACTGCGTACCCTTAGTAGTCTCTGGGGTATGACTTCGGGAAGTGCGAGTTGGCAACTCCCAGGTCAGCGCTTACCCAATAAGACGCTGCAACTTGTGCTATAATTTAATTTTATGTGACGCTAACATATTTCGGTGATAAATCGTAGCTGATATCACAAAGTCTATAAGTATTTAGGTGCCTGTTTGGGACTGAGGGGACGGACGGTTTGAGTTCATTAGAGTGTAAATGCGTACCTAATCTTAGTTTATAAATAGGTATACCTAGTATGATTAGTCAAAGCTCGTTCAAAAGGTGGAGTTTTTATTTATTCTTCCTCCTCCAACATGATCGGAGCTATTCGATGCCAATTCTCTTCCATACAAGTTCCATCTTTTTTGCCTCTCGCACTTCCATACTACATACTACTCCACATATAAACATCCCTTTCATTCCTTGGCAGTGGGTGTTCTGCCTGTTTTAAGCCTATTCTGTACTATTTTATAACTATTTTTATAGGGTTTGGGTAAATGAGTTTTTCAACACAGTTATGTTCTTATAAATGGGAAAATCTTACAAAAAATGCTTTTTCTTAATTCTATCTTATACTATCCTTATATATTGACAACTTTGTTCCCTTTTTGGGCCACTCTTTTCTTTATATTATAAATCTTAATTTTTTTTATATTACATTTATTGACCATATATAGCTTAAAATTAAATTATCTACTTATTACAGTTTGAAATGGTTGAATATACGGTATATAATCTTTTTTTATTTATTGAAACTAATTTCATATTTTTATTTCTTATTTCTATTTCTAACTATATCAACAAAAACACAAGTTCAATTGGAAGAGCACCTGCCCCCAACCGCCTAACACTCTCGCTTTCAATCGCTTTGAAAGCGAGGCCCTCGCCTCGCTTTCTATTATAATATCGAAATATAATATCGAATAATATCGAAAGCTATAGCCTATAGCTTTTGATATTGCTTTCATATTGCTTTCGAAATGACAAGATGACGCCTCCTCCTCACCTCGCCTTCAAAGCGATCGAAAGCGAGAGCGTTAGGCGGTCGATCCCCTGACCCGGTATGTCAGAAGGGTGCAGGTTCAAATCCTGCTCGTGGAATTTTTTTCAACATTTGTGTTTTTGTAATTTGTTCGCAACAAAATTTGCGTTAAAAATTATTTTAACTTAAAATTTTGAAGCTCTGTAAAAGGTGGAGTTTGGATTGGAAGGCTTTGAATTGGTGCCTTCTGGTGACTAGCGAGGTGAGTTGAAATTTTGCCAAACAAATTCTCGAACTATTAGTTTACGCGATCGAATGAGGAATCTCGAGTTAGTGTAGACGTAGATAGGGTAGTGTCACCAGTGTTCGACAGGAATCAGTAATTGTCAATTCTATCCTATAATCATTAAAAATAGCGGTTAGCAATTTATTTTTTACAGACCATCTGTTTCTAGCTGTCATCCCGTAAAATTTCAATGAAATACGGACGCCTGCACTTATCCTATCCAAAACTGAAAATTCTTCAACAGATGTTCAACCATATACCATATACTTACATAAGTTCAAAGTCTATTGAGGACAATGACAGTTTGTGGTAGTGTGATGTGCAGCCGTGTGTACCTACAATGTTATTTTTGGAGACGAAATCTGTGTCAAACACGGGGCTTCAAGTGTCGAACACGGTGCCACTACGATATACTTGCAAAAAAAAAAGATTAACCTGTCATCTGCCGCGAGCACTGATCAGTGCCATAAACAATTAAAAATTCTATTGTGTCTGTATTCACGGTAGATGACAGGTTTAAGTGTGGTATTCCACTCCATAGATTCACGTGAAGACCTTAAAATCAATAAAGATCAGCTGTAATCAGTTTTGAATGCTGATTCTTACATTACAGGCATCTATAAGTAAGTGATCCTAATAGAATCAATTGAAAAATATGTATCTAATAAATTGATGAAGTTGATAAAAATATTCTGAAGTTTCTGAATACATTAATAGCTATGCGCCTACCTACCTAGTGTTGCCTACTAGGTACTTGTGCGGGTTTTACTTTCGCCTGAGTTTCCCCGAAGCGTGCAGTCAATGTTCGTAGGTAAAAGTAAAAATGTATTTTTCCCGAAACGAATGGTTTTCCTGTGAACGGGGTTTTTCTGAATACGTAAATTTTACTCCCGATTAAACAATATGTTTGCTCATGTTATTTACCAGTGGATATTCATCTGTATTCCATATTCTATTCTCCGATGCGAGATAAAAACTCCAATTCTGAATAAAACTGAAATGGACTTGGCGGCCTCCCAAGCCCGGCCATAAACTATGTTTGTGAGCCGCGGCCGACCACGCTAATATACAATTGGCATCGGCACCTAACACCCTCTTCTATTACCTACTTTGCTCCTTATTTCTATTATGATGAGAAACATCGACTGTTCAGTTAATAAACTAATAAATTGTACTAATTGTGGCCACTTTGCTAAGCAAAAATTGTTTACACAATTCAGGGTTCGATCATTCATTCATTCGCCATTCGATCACGTTAACGAAAACGAGAATTTGTATGAAAAAAATGTTAACTCCTTTCGTATGCCGCCAGGAGGCGCTTCAATGCCATACTAATTTTCGTTTTCGTAAACGTAATCAAATGAATACGGACAGTAAACAAAATTCGCACTATAGCCTTTGGATCTACTCTATTATAAACTTTATTAGTTGGTGCTAGTTTTTCTTCTATAAACTTAAAATAGTAAGCGTATAGGTATTTAATTCCCATGCAAATATAAGTTGCTATAAGTGCTGTTGGTTAAATCTTGTTGCACTCATGTTTATTCATTAATCTATACTTCTATATTAATATTATAAATAGGAAAGCTTTGTAGTTTTGTATGTATGTTTGCAACGAATAAACTAAAAAACTACTGGACCGATTTAAAAAAATTCTTTCACCATTAGAATGCTACATTAGAAGCTAGTAATTAATGTTTAATTATAACATATTTTACTTATCTTAGGTACACATTGATTTATACTTTTTTTTATATTTTTTATTATTTACAGTACTTACATTTTTACACCGGTCTTTGATGCTTTAAGCAATTTCGTATACCTACTTATACTTACATTTGTAGGTACCAAGCCATAAAACAAGTAGGTACATTGTAATTTGTGACACGTTTTTACATAGTTTCATTCTACTATGGTTTTTATTAGTCAAGGAATTATTGTAGGTATTTATCGGGTACAAGTAGGTAGGTACTCAGTGGCGTGCACTTGGAGAGGTCTAGAGATGTCCAGCAGTGGACTAGTATAGGCTAATGAAGATGACGATGAAGTGCGCCGAGCCCTGAACGTCATCGCGCAAGATACTTACTGCATTCATTTGTAACTGTTGCTTTGATTAAATCTATAATATTTCAATCGTAATTCAGCGTGTCATGAGAACAGCGTGTCCAGTGCAAGTTTTATCAACCATTCAATTACGTCAACGCAATCGAGAATTTAGATGCAGTAACTATTCTCGTTTGACAGAAGGCGCTGCATTCAATGCCATAATTTCTCATTGGCAAATAAAACTCTCAGTAGCGGCGCTAGGCAGTCCCAAGCACTCTGCACTCTGCATTATCTCCTTATTTTGTGTCTCTGTGCTGACGACACGATATACGTCACGCACGCGTCAATAGCGACGCGATGTGCGGGTACCTATGAGTTTTGTTTACAGTCCGCAGAAACTATGTAATGTAAATTAATCGTAGATTATGTACCAAGGAAGTAAAGCAATCTTACGTCACGGGTGCATGGCATATTGGACCCCGAGCGTAACGAGGGACTCGAGGAGTCCTGAGTGAAGCAAGGGGTTCAAGCCGCAAGTTTTTGCAACTGTTTTAATTTATTTTTTTCTATGCTATTTTTTATTCTACTTTTTTTTTTTTTTTTTTTATTCAGGTAACTTACACCCATACAGATTGCAATAACATGTCACTTTAACAAAATAAAAATAAAATAAAATCAAAAATCAGAATAAATAACATATAAAAATTAAAAATTATAAATTAAAAGTTAAAATTAAATCAAAATCAAAATTAAAACAAAAATCAAAATTAAAAATCAAAATAGAAATTAAAATAAATAATAATAAAAAAATAAATTAAACAAAAATTAATAAAAGATCATAGACAAACATAAATAACACATTTAGACAACACAGGTTTGAGCGGCTGTCAATACCGTCTCTCTGGCACCAGGACAGCGACATGCCTACCGGAACAATGGCGGAGGAATGGGCAGTCCAGCCTTCCCGCAATCATCTCCAGGACGGTGTTGGAGCTGGCCCACACTCTGTGCACCATGGACGCGGCGCGCTTACGCATAGTCGCATGAAAGCAGTCCGTGCGCGCCTCCGCGAACATACCTGAGGCACTGCAGTATCGGGGCAGCCCCACCACCGCTTTGAAGGCGTTATTGTACTGGACACGGAGGGCATTGTAATTTCTTCGAGTGTAATCAGCCCACAAGCTGCACGAGTAGAGTGATGTACAATACGCTCGAAAGAGCGTAATTTTAACCTCTTTTGAGCATCGCGCAAATCTGCGGGCTACCATATTAGCTCTTACCGACAACGCCCTCCGCTCCCGTTCCATATCTGCGTGGTCCTTGAGGTCGACAGTTAGAACATGCCCTAGGTATTTAAATTGTTCAACCCTTTCCAGAGGAACACCATTGAGCTTAACCGCAGGCATGCTCCCGAAATATTTTGCGCCGGTAGTCTCAAAAACCATACATTTGCTCTTTTTAACATTATACACGAAGCCGTGCCCACAAGCATATTCCTCGCATGTTCGTATCAGCTGTCTCAGGCCACAGATCGACGCGCTCATCAGCACCATGTCGTCCGCATAACTTAAGTTGTTGACACACACACCGTCAACGTGACATCCGACATGCTGATTGCTGAGCGCTACGATTAGCCCGTTTATGTAGAGATTAAACAGGGTTGGAGAGGTTAATCCGCCCTGCCTGACACCGCACTCGAGCCGATACGAATCCGACATTGCGCCCGCCCACCTGACGCTGTTGGATTGGTGCCCATACCAATACTGAAACACTCTTATAAGTTCCCGTGGCATGTCTATGCTTCTCAGCTTGTCCCACAGAAGGTCATACACCACAAGGTCGAAAGCTTTGGACAAGTCCAGAAAGCAAGCATACACGGATGTCTTGCGATCTGTGTAGTATTTGATGGTATGCTTAAGACACAGTATAGCACTTTCGGTGGACAGATGAGGACGAAACCCAAACTGGTTATCATGTAGTTTTACGTTTTATTTTATAACTGCGTATTAAGAATACCATCAAACACTTTGGCAATAATAGTGGCAAGAGAAATAGGCCTGTAGTTACTCTTATCAGTAAGATCACCCGTTTTATTCTTCACTACAGGCACTACCACTGTTTTCATAAAATCGGCTGGCAAATAGGAATGGCTCACGCACAGCGAGTAGAACATAGCCAAAACCCTAGCGAGGTGGGGTCCGGCATGCTGCAGGTGCTCGATGCTGAGTCCATCATGACCCGGGGACTTGCCTCTCGAGATATAAGCCTTATGGCTTTAGTTACATCTCCTGCCCGGAAGGCAGCTCCTACTATTTTACTGTTCATGTCAGCATCGAGCACCTCCGTCGCCGGACCCAACGGCGACCTAACAGAAAAATGGTTTTTAAAAATATTTGCTATCTCTTTCGGGTCATTCACCCCATCGACGCTCACAGGAAGGCCAGGTCGTACATTTATTTTACTAGTACTTTGCCAGAAACCGCGGAAATCTCCTTTGCAATGTTCAACAGCAAGTGCGTCCATTTTTATTTGGTCCTGATGATTTTGGCACCAATTTGGATTAACACTTTTTGTACATATTTATTTAATTGCTATGTACTCGCCAATGTGACATGTAATAAATAATTTTGAATTTGAATTGGTGGCCAGTTCTATTTTATAAAAAAACTCGACTCTTTACAATGCCCTTACATTGATACTAGAGCTAAACCTATTTGCTGAGAACCTACGTCAAAACCGTAGCCTACTAAATTTTTGTAGACCAATCAAATGCTTATGCCCGTGTGCTGTCATACGAATTTTAACGTTCTGTGTGTTTTCATACGAATTTTAACGTTCCAAACTCAAAAACACTTTAATCCTAAGGGAGTTTCATAAAGCATTATCTCCCTTGGGAATCTTGGGATTCAATGACTTATTGCTTTACGTTGAGATTGCTAGGTCTGTAATCTGAGATTCTAGAGCTGAAGGTGTGAAAAATATTTTAATACCCAATGTATCATGAGTATTTTTCCTTACTTACAGAATGGAATAATAATATTACTGTACACAATTAAAACTATTGTTATGCACTATTTTAGTTAGATCAATCAAGATGAGATTGTCGATTGGCGACAATCCAATGGGTAAGCGTGTAATGGCGGCGTGTTCGTATTCGATCCATCCGTTATTTCTCGGCGGCAAGTAACGTTTGGTGGGCAACCACATTTAAAAGTTCTTATTGCTAAATCGTTCGCTATTAGGTATTAGCTCCTAAGTCATCATCCAAAGTCTATATTGGTGAGAAAAGCAAGACACCGTAGACAGCGTACAAAACGACACCCAAAGATGGTTATGAGACTATTATTGTAAAGAAGTTCTTAGGGTGTTTAGTCTTTTTTAGGAGTTTTTAGGATGAGTAAAGTTTTGAAGTGTTTAATAGGTAGATGTAGCCAACACTAAATTATGTATCAAACATAAAACTAGATAAGTCAGTTACATAAGCTACAATTTTTAATCTATAATAGGTAGGTAATAAGTAGGTTACATGTCCAGTGTGCCGGTGTCCACGCGACAATATTTTTAAAGATATTAGGCATTCTCTTATGATTTCAACCCTAAATCCGATGTTTTTAAAAACTACTTTTAATAACCTACTACTAAGACGGAGTGACATCTGCTGTAAGTTATCAGCGGAGTTTGAACGCATTCGAAAACGGAGGTTAGTGCACGCGTGTCAACAACCACGCCCAGGTAAAAAAAAAAATAGTGGAGAGGTCTTGATCGAAGGGAGAGGTGCTTTTAAATGGTGAGTTCTAGTTCTTCTTAACGCTATGTTAAATAAGTTTATGTTTTATGGGACATATATATGTCTATTTATTTGATTTAGAAGTAAATTATGCGTTATTTAGTACCGTAATTAAAAAAATTGATGGCCGGTGGACTGGACTATAAATAAGGCCCGGCCAGTTGAGGATTGAGCTGATTTATTGTATTTTATTATCTAGTGAGTATGCCGTGAAGTATATTATAATTAATGTTTAATTCGAGTTAACCTCATGTCCAATCTTCGGCCGCCAAAATAAGCTGTACTAATACTATAGGTAAAAGATCTTGTATGAGAATATGGAGGTCGGACTATTGGTAGTATTGCTTAGTAAACTGGCCCTTACAGAGACTAAGTGGCCGGATTACTAGCTGCAGCACCAGTCTCCGACCACTATCTATACTTAATATAATCTGTTAGAGCAGCGCGGCCTGTATGCTTCCATACAAAACGCGAAAACAATTCATTATTATTCATTCATTATTATCATTATTTTAGTAGCATTAGTACTCATGTACTAACGTATATTATTGTACTGTGACAATGCCGCATCCTGCATCGCATGGTTAATTATACAAAAAATTGCACTGATTGAGCACTTGATGAGCAATATATTGATTGCTGTTTGTTTATAAATCTGATTTATAACTTAGCCCTTTTTATAAAAAAGATAGAACCAATTATAATAAATAGCTTCGCATTATACTGACGTTTTATTTAATAATCGCATAGTATTACCTATTTCACATAAATCTTGAGTAAAATGGGAGAACATAACTAGTTAAGAATTAGTAATAAATTGTGTGAACATTCAAAAATAACTCTTATTTCAACTTTCTGAGAGCCTATTGACCATTAAGTTGCGTTAGTACCTAATGTCCGGCCTCTAAGTTTCTATTAGGGTGACCGGAGACTAGGCATAAAGTGGCCGGACACGGGATTGCGTGGGCCGGATACGAGTGAAAACATACTTTTACAAAAATATATTTTTTATATAAAAATTGGCAACCTATATGTTTCAAAAGAGTGTTAAATATATTTTTGAATATATTCATTAGTTAATCAAAAATACTCCAACACCGATTCCTCTGTAGAGCTTAGTTATGGACGAACTAAGTCGGCAAGTGCACTAAGAGGCCGGGCACTGGACATCTTACTAGGGTAAGATGTCCAGTGCCCGGCCAATCTGGTAGGCCAGATTTACTAAAGATATTGTAAGTAGTCATTACTATGACAACCACTAACGAAAGCGACAGGAAAACAAAGACATAAACTGTCCTATGATGTCTTATTGCGAAATAAGTAATATAGTTGTTATATTCTGGGTTATTATCTGCCCCTTTTATTGATTACACGATTAAGCTTGCTTTGTATTGTAATGTAAGACTTGTGAGCTCTAATGTTATCGAATGGTTACTGCATAAGGCTCGAATCATAGATATTATCAGTGCCGCTACAGATCGGACGCAATTCGAATTAAACGTTGTGCAAATGTTGGGCCCACAAACGGCGTGGGCAATGGCCGCCCGGGCTCCGGCGACGATTGAAGCCCACACTAAACGTGCGCATTTGGCTGGGCCGCTATCGGCCCCCTGCTAAGCCTTACTACATAGTTCCGATGGGAAAACTTCATAAATAAAACGTTCCTATTTTTTTTTAATTGTTAGTCCATAAATTAGTTAAGTATACATCCAATTGTTTTTATTATTGTAAATTTCAGACAAAAATAATGATAATTATAGCTACTAAGCACAATTTCCAGGACTAAAATGAATGGGTGAGGGCGATCTAATTATAAAAGTAGATCTCTGTCAGTTGCTATTGTTATCCAATAGTTAAATTTTAAATATACTAGTAATTATCAAAATTATCAAGCAAATAACTAATTTTCGATTGTGTTCAGGATTTACCAAATTGTGAATTGAATGAAGTCCTAATTAATTACTAAAATTTTATTACCGATATTCCGTGTAAATAAAAACTCGCAAAAGTAGGCTATTAAATAAATAATTAAGAATTCAAACTCGACCAGGAAAGTACTAAAAGCTAAAGAGTTATCGGCATTGCGGTTAAATACTTTCACCGATGGTTTTTCCATGATCATAAACTGTGAGTTGCGCACAATTTATAATTGTTGAAAGCCGAGCAGATGCTGCACTAAGCTCGATGTAGTTATTTGTGTATATGCTGGGGAAAATTATATCTGGAAGAAGTCCAGCGGTGTGACAAACGCGGGTAATGAAATAACATAGCAAAATTGCTACTTGTTGTGTGTGCGGCCAATGCCGAGGCAGTCTTGCTGACAGTCTTGATACTCTGATACCTACGTAGGTACGTAATATTCGTCGTTGTACGTAATTATTGTAGCCATCAAAAACATACTTGTAAAAAAACCAAGTCGCGCAACTCAGTTCTTCTACCGTAAAAAGTTTTGAGATCCATGTAATACCAAGTCGTTTAATTTATTCAGGACCTATCCTGCCTTAAGTTATTACGTAATCAGCTAAATAACCTAACAACATCTTATAGCGACCATATCAATATTAAAAATCTTTTATGTTTTAAATAAATAGATTGACTTGGCAATCGCACTAAACAATCTAATTTAATATAATATAATATGTATTACTTGTGAGATACATTGTGTTTTTTTTACAAGTATGTTTTTGATGGCATCTCATTTCTTTTTGTAGATAGGTAGTCCTACTTTTTTTTGCTTCAAAATTCAATTCAAAATTCAAAATCATTTACTCTGTTTAGGCTACAAATAGCTCTTATGAATGTCATTATGCCATCGGTTCGTAAGTCTACTCTGGGCGGGAGAACTTGTACTGAGAAGAACCGGCAAGAAACTCAGCAAGTGTCAAGCTCTTTTCTCCCTTACAGCGTCAAAAATATTGGAAAATGCCCTATCATAAAAGGACACTTTCCATCACAAACAAACACAAAAAAGGACAATCACAACACCCAAAAATACAAAAAAAATAAATAATAATAAGTTTTGCAAAAATTACATCAGGTACCTACCAATTTCAATTTTCACAATGTCATACAGTACTAATAAAAGTCAAAAATTATCTAAGAAAACAAAGTTAAAGTATACGAGTACAATAATAATAAAATAAGGTAAGTAAGCTTTTTCCGGTACCTTCTACATGTTAAATACTAACAACAGATTTTCTTAAAGCCCACTCCCTGTCTTATGAGCTTTTCTTATTTATACATACACAGGTACACTGATTCATTCACTGCAAATGTAACTTTATAATCCTATATATATAGGATTACAAAGTTATTTATGCAGTTGGTGTATCTAGAAAACTGGTCAAAAATTGCAAATTATTTTAGTTTTTTTCTTGATTTATACTGTATAAATCAAGAAAAAACTAAGTTTAGACCAGTTTTAACACTACACACTAATTGTATCTAAATTTGAAACTTCTATGTCTGCTAGGAGTGCCTTAGAGTTTTGATGATGGGTCAGTCAGTGAGTGAGTGAGTGAATTATAATTCATAAACTACCTACTGGTTCAAAATGAATGAAATTTGAAATATACCGTATTTATACAATGCCTGCTTGGTTACTGAAAATTCGAGCTTCTAGTTTTATCCACAACGAAGTTATAGGGGGTCGAAAATGGCCTGAACTGTTTCGAAAAAAGGATGGTACGGCCGTGCCGCTTTTTTGCTCGACTTGGCGGGGGCACTGCCGTGCCCTCAGATAAGTATATAATGTATAACTGTTTCCGTTTCTACTACCACAACTCTGCATAGTATTTATAGACAATGTCGTCGCTATTTCAATATAAACTAGAAATAGGTCAGTCGGTTGGAACACGTCACCAGCATTTCCCGCGCCCGCGACTCGGTAGGTACCTACATTTGGAGAGGTAGGTAAATATATTCATATGAAAGGATTTACCAATTATACCACAACTTTCCCAGTTTTATGAATGCGTCCAAGGTTTTCCTCATCGTTCACCCGTGAGAGCGTGCGTGATTAATTTGAGAAAGTCCAGATATATTATCTGCGAACATATTTTTATAGACGCTGAAGTAGGTTTTGGTGCATTTGAAACCGCATTAATTATTTTTGTTGAGAATTATGCGATTTCTTTTTTTATAATTAGTTAGTTTTTACGACAAGTGTCATGGCAATATTGCCATTCGCATGTATTACATTCGTAAATAGGTAGACACAGTCACGTCCATGGACATCATAAGTAGTAATAGTAATACTTATGTAATCAACGCATGCGAAAGCCTTAGCTTGTTGTGTGATGGTTCTTAGCTATAAGTTTGATGATATGTGAAAGTTCGACTCTTATGGGAGGGTCTACCCACTGAAACACCGGGATCCCCGCATTTTGGGACTGGGCCAGTGGTTCTGTGGCCTGGGTAACGGGGCCCAAGCCACAACACGCCGCTGCGGAAAAAAACAATGACGGAACGGAAATAGTATTGTACCGACGACAGACGCAAGGAACATTCTAAATAACCCGGTGACTCAAAGCAAACATGACATGACGCTACTAATCATTATGTATAATATCACTGACGGCCAATAAATCTTAACTACACACACAATTAACTTATAAACAATATAAGTAACTATTTGTTAAAAGGTTTCCAAGTTTATTTCTAATTGCCTTGTTTTTTAGGTTTCTTTTTCTTTGGGTTAATTGTATTCAATTGGATGGCGACCACCTCAAATAAATTAAGAAAATCTACATATTTTTGCAGGAGCTCGATGGCGCAGTGGTTAACGTGCCCGGTCTGCGAGTGCTGAGGTTAAGCAATTTTCCAAAGGCCGGTCATCGGATGGGTGAGCAAAAATTTATCATCTTGAGTTCCTCCGTGCTTCGAAAGGCACGTAAAGCCGTTGGTCCCGGCTACATTAGCAGTCGTTAACAACCGCCAATCCGCACTGGGCCCGCGTGGTGGTTTATGGCCCGTTCTCCCTATCCATCCATAGGGAAGGCTCGTGCCCCAGCAGTGGGGACATAAAATGAGCTGATGATGATGATGATGACATATTTTTTCAACTCTTTTCCAAAGGCATCATCTTATCACCATCTTATCTAAATATTTCGCCATAACATCAATGTTAGTGGCATTGTTGTGTTTCAACAGTAAGAGGTAATAATATAGCCAGTGTCTTAGTAGTATAGTGTGCTAGGTGAAGTATGCTTCCACCTTTGACCTTATTATCACTTAGAGTCAGGCGACCATCATACTTTTCTAATAATTAGGTAAGTTCGTCTTTTTTGCTTGTTTAAGGTAAGTGAAACCTGACTAATGCGTGTCCCCGTGCCATACTAGATTCTCCGAGGGGTTCGGCTCGGATTGGGGATTTCAGAACATAAACAAATATTGTACATTGCTTTTAACTTATAATTATTAAACGACCTAACATGACGTTATTAAAGTTCTGGATAATTTAATAATAATAAAGCAAGCCGCCAGGGTTTTAATAACGTGTCATAGGTTATATTAACATATAGGTATTCATTAGAGGTCGTTGGCTCGAAATAGCTCTTTCCATTTCGATCATTGCGATCAGTCATCAGCCAGCTATCGGCCTTCTCCGGCTTTCCTTTGTTTTCTTTGTTTCCAACATTGTCATTTTCTTTCACGTACGTATGATGATTGTACACACGGCTGCACATCAGAACCTACCGGTGTATGTTAACATATAGGTGTATACAGGTCGACTTTTTTATCACCATCCAAACCTTCTGAGATGACTCCCTTGATACAAACGAAAAACTTTTACTACTGGTCCAACTTCCGAACTCAGCTGTTCCATACAAAACATCAATATTCATTCGACCAAATTGCATGGAACAGCTGATTTTTTTTTCGAGTTAGGGAGTTGGTCCATCAGAAAGAGTTGTTCGTTTGTATTACGGGAGTCATCTCAGAAGGTTTGGATGGTGATAAAAAAGTCGACTTGTATATGTAAATACATCGGTCGCCGCGCGCAGGTCACTGGTCCATTCTGCGGTTGGGCGTCCCAACTACGTTTCAACAATAAATTGTGTGCGTAGAAATAACATGTAGTGGCTTTAACTAATTTCATTGACTGGACCATTTCGTTTCCTACAAAAACAGAATTAGTGAGAGTAAACAAATAGATTTTTCCTCGTACGATTTGTTTTTTACACCGGCCGACGGACGGGCGGAACGTTTAGCCGCGTAACTGAGTCACGCAGCGCCGGCGCCGACGACGTCTGTTTTTCCGTATAATCGCAACTTGATTGCAGTAGTCAGAAGTCGGATCCCATTCAGAGTGTCGTCATTTCTCTTACGTTATTGGATATTGCAAGAAAATACTTGACCTTAGATAATACATGATGATGCGTTTACGTTTAAAATTATATGGAAATATGTGATGAAAAATACAAACGTATCCAATACAGCCCCTTTTATTTATTTGGTCGATTATTAAACAATGTCGTTGTCGCATTGTTTGAATATTTCTTGGAAATATTTTTACCTCGGTCTTTATAATATCCGGACTACCTAAATGATGACGGAAAAGAAAGATCCTATACTTATAAGCTTTTTAAATATGCAGGTACTGCATAATATTTAAAACAAAACTCTCTGGAGGCATCTGTTAATTATGGATTAATTATGACATATCATCATCATCATCAGCTCATTTTATGCCCCCCGCTGGGGCACGAGCCTTCCCTATGAATGGATAGGGAGAACGCGAATAAACCACCACGCGGATTGGTGGTTGTTAACGATTGCTAATGTAGCCGGGACCAACGGCTTTACGTGCTTTCCGAAGCACAGAGTAGCTCAAGATGGTAAATTTTTGGTCACCCGTCCGATGACCGGCCTTTGCGAAAGTGCGCGTTAACAAGTGCGCCATCGAGCTCCTTTCTGACATAACTATATATTTACTCGTATTTTTACATTTCTCTAGTTAAAACTCTAATAGTTTGACCTATTTTTGGTTGAAAAAAGACAAAGTGTTGAAAAAATTCCACGAGCGGAATTCGAACCCGCACCCCATGACATGCCGGGTCAGGTGCACTACCAACTAAGCTATCGTGGCTCAATCCAACTCGCCGAAATTAATCAACACCATCTACTTTTACTTTGTAAGCCAAAGGAGCCCTATTCATTATATTATATTATATTTTTGTTTACTGTATTTATCTACATAATATGGACATTATGAGGTCATAAGATTGATTAAACTTAAAATATGGAGTTTGTTTATATTACATTGCGAAAAAAAACTATGCATAAATAGTCAGAACAAAGTTAGGTTTTCTTAAGTGATCAATAACCACCTAGTCTCTTTCTGCATTAGTCAATGGAAACGCGAACCATTATTAGCGAGTGTAAATGAACTTTGAACGATAATGGCCATGTTGACCGTTTCTGCGGTAAACTTTACCTCAAGAACGCTCACAAACACGCTACACCTGTAATTTTTGTATACAGAAAGCACGTTCTAAAGGAAAAATGTAACTGTAAAACCCGCTGTGTACCTTTGCAAGGATGAAACTTGGGTAGATAATATAATTCAATGCAATGAGGGAAATCCAACCAACAAACTAATCGATAATTTCGGGGAAATTGTTCGCCGAAAAGATTTTCCCGAACTGTTTGCTGTAATTAGCATTGTGTTAAATTAAGCTCTCACATTATGGTATTGTGACGACCATATGGATCGTCACTTAAGGTACCGGGGTTTTATATAATGAATAACGCCTTATCTATATATTAATACGTGAAGCAAAAACTTTGTACCCGTTTTTACGAAAATTGCGCGGACGGAGGAGTATGAAATTTCGCACACATATAGTTTATATAGAGAAGGTTATCCGAATGTATTTTTTTTTTAATTATGCATAAAAAATACATTAAATCAAAAAAACAACATTACACATACTACCATGTATTTGACACACACGTATTGTTTGTCTTTAATGCGGCCGACATCTGCCAATGCCAATCCAAGCTCACATTTTATTTATCTTTTTTAATTTTTCATTGCTTAAGATACAATCAGTAGTACAGCCTTAATAAAATTACGGTCGAATTTCGACCACTGGGCGACCACTAGTTATCTCAAATAGGTGTATTGTTTTAAAGAAAATCACAATAATCAAGTATACGTAGTCGCGGTTCGTCAAAGAATGATCGCGATGTTCTTATTTTTTCTTCATACTTTTTCTTCATCTACGTTTGAATGCAGGCTACCGCGACTGCCAGTAAGCATGCCCGAGCAAGGAGTCTCGGTTGCTACAGTATACAATAATTTCAGGTAAATTTACCTCCGTAAATGGTGTTGCGCGTGACGATATGTAGGTTGGTTGATGTAGTTAGAGAATATTCGAAGCAGTATAAAATTCAAATTCATCACCACTCAAACTCACAACTCAGGTACATATGAGTACGAGTATACTTACAGTTGACTTACTCTACATACTAACGGCTTGCTTATTTTCTATCCCGATCCGATCTGAACACCTCGGTGAATCTAGTAGGGCACGGGAACACGCACTAGTGCATGATTCCGTTCCTTCTAGAAAACCTCCGAAGGTGATTCGTTTCACACGGCTTGAGGAACCCTTTAAGTATCTCGCCGCGCCCTCAAAAAAAGCCTGGTGAAGCTGAAAATGCCGTTTGAGGCAATCAGCAAACTCTTACAATTTTTTTTTTTATAGTCATCTTTGTCGTCATGCAGTTAAAAGTCCAACATTTCTACCTACGTAAGTACGCTCTTACCTACCATTAAAGACTTAAACATTTCTTCATGTTATTGGTCACCTATATAACAGAGTTTCCTACTCGTAAATGTTTTTATCATTTGGAGGCGTCCAAGAGGCAACATCCTGTGAACAGTGGCCGGGACGAGGGAATCCCGAGTGCCTCAAACTGTTTCTACTAGCACCAATCAAAACTCCAAACTGCTGGTGCCGGCAGTGAATGCCATATTCAACGTAGGAAATTCCATCGCTTATAACTCATGACGATGCACGGATGTAGTTTTTATTACGCGCAATAAAAATATGTCAATCTGTCTGTGCTCGCAAAATACTGAGAGAAAGCAGGAGAATTGAAAAGACCAAAGTGTAATATAGAGCTTGTATGTATTTGTTTCTTCGATCAGTTGTATAATTATTTGATCAAAGGTTTTTTGACTTCTGATAAAGGAAAAAAAAATCTGAAAGAGAATCCTGCTCGTGAAAATTTTTTCAACATTTGTGTTTTTGTAATTTGTTCGCAACAAAATTTGCGTTAAAATTTTTTTGAACATTCTGATAAAGGGTTATTTATTATTACACATCAGTTAGTAGGGTTAGCCTAGAGTCAAGCTATTCGGGCCGCTCGAAACACTACCTATTGCATACCTCTGCGTTGGCGTCCAACGGAAATATGATTACCAGCTGATCGAATATAATTGCGAGCTTGATCGGTGTTTGCAGACTACGTTTGATATTTGATAGAGATATTTACAGCTATAATAATATGTTACCATCTACAATCTACACAGAAGGGTCGTTATGCGTATGCGGTAACCTGGATTGTTATCTGTTGTTATCGATGTCTGAAGGACCATCTCAGGTCTGTAAAATCTGTGAAATGGCTATGGTTTTTAGAACCCACAAGTGCGTGTTTACCCACCCAGCTCAATTACTTGCGCGGTGGTGTCTTCAATTATTTGTTTTTCATAACAAGGGAAGCGCAGATTTGAAACAAGCTCTTCCACCAATCTTTAAATGCTATTATAGTTAGACAGTCAACGATTCTTATTAATATTATATTAATACAAAGAAATTGTTCGCCAAGATATTTTAATGAAGATAGAAGATATTTCAATTACGGGAGCAGGAGCAGCTGCCAACCTTTCTCTACTTTCTCTGTACTCAGAGTTTTTTCTCATATTTTGCCTATAAGTAATATTTTTTAAATGTAACTACAATTTATTTAAGTTTTTGATGTTTGGAAGCGATAAATAGTGCGGTTTAGTACTAACCAACACACTTCAAATAAAATATAAACCACTGAGTTTTCAAAATATGAACCAATTTATTTGAATCGATATGTATATTAGGCATGAGTTCGATATATCAAAACGTAACCAAAAACGGATATGAGTCCTATATCATATCATATCGATATGGGAAACTTCATAACCGATATAAGAAAAACTAACACCGAATCGAAAACCAAAACTGCAAGAGAACGCGATATGAAAAAAACTATACCGTCACTGTAACCAATATCACCATATCCATGGAAAACTGAAACTACTGCACAACTCCAAATGTTTTGATATTCGCATCTTCCCTTTCTAACTAAGCATAATGTTAACGGTGTAAATGAGACGAAGCGAATATTCGCCACTACTTTGATATGCAATGTTGTTTCATTTGGCTTCGCACTTTATAGTCATAGAAATATGACGTAATTTGGAGTTGTGTTGTCTATCTTTTTCAGTTTTCTAAAACTAGTTATGCATATTAGAAGCAAAACTAGCAAACTATCTTACTGATATCGATATCTGAAAACGGTTTTTGATATCGATATGAAAACTGAATATCGGTTGCGTAACCGTTATTATAGAAAACCGAAAACGCCCATGTCTAATGTATATCGATTTAGACTCAATAATCATATTATAATAATAATTGAAGGTATTCAATGAATTCATTTTTGCATGCCTTTATCTAAACAGGAATTAATTAAGCCACATTAATGTTGCAAAAAAAAGCATTTGCAATTTATACTTATCAAATTCTGTTGGCATAATAACAATCAATGTTAGTCACATCGTTGTTCCTGCAGTTTAGAGATAAGATTCTAGTTAACCTGGGTACCTATGGGGCGAGAGTTGCGGGCGAGCGAACATTACGGGAGAACTGCTTCCATCTTTGGCCTTATCGTCTAGTCTCCTACTGATGAGACGAAAACCAAGCGCGTCACCGTTATTTAGGTAATAGTTAAAAACAACACTTACAACCTTACAAACAATACCTACCTAATTAGAATGGTCGTTATTATAATTTTTACTAATGATTAATGCTCTTTCTTTCTTTTTATCTTTATTTTCTATATTTACTCCCTAATTGGGTCACGTCAGCAGTTTAACGGCGCTACGAGGTTTCAACCACAATTTTCGCATTAAACTCGAGCATCAAACGGCTACCTTCATTTCTATTTTCAAAAACAACAATTGAAAGTAATGTTACATCTTATGTGTCGTTCAAAGACTGTTTCGCGAGACAGCGTCGTCAGCGTCGGCGCCAGCGCCGCCCGTGGTCGCGGCCGCTCGGCACAAATTGGCACACAATGGGCGCGTGTCACCGCACACGACGCAGACGACGCGCCACGGCCGCCCCGAGGTTCATAGATCGGTTGGCAAGCGGGAAGCGGCCACCTTAGCAGGACTGTACTCAGGATTCACTTATAAATGCAGCATTTCTGTGTACTTACTAGATCTTAAAAAAATTATAGAGCATAGAGACGCAGTGAGAGAAGTGGTTGATTAGACACCCTTTTTATACAAGAATAAATCAATCTTACGGATACCAGCAGGCCTAGGGAAGCCTGCTGGTTATGTGGTAATTCGCTACCCAGCTCTCGTCTCCTAGTCCAGGTCCGAAAGCCCGAAAGTCCGAAAGACAGCTTGCCACCTGTCAGGTGCGTCAGAGATAATATAGTCGGCGGAAAAACCTGGATGCGATCAGCTCAAAACAGAAAGGAATGGGGTAACATGGAGGACGCCTATGCCCAGCAGTGGGTGAATACGAGCTGAAAATGATGATGATGATGATAGAGACATGAGAACTGGGACTGTGACTGGGATGCGTCCGTCGTACTCTTCTGATGCTGCCAGAGTTCATGGGTTGCGGTGTTTGGCTTCATGTGGTGACGGCTCAGTCACAATAAAAAGAATACAAGGTTTATCGGTTCATAAGTGTTTGTAGTAATTTGAAAAGTAGGTCAGTTTTAATATCTACAAGGATTGAGTCCTCTGGATTAGTTTCTTAATAGCGTCTAAGTTGCTATTGTTGCTCGTACGAGAAGTCTTTTTGGCGGTCATAAGTTATTTATTATTTTCATTTTTAAATAAGCGTTTTATTTTAAAGGTTCATGTTAGTTTTAAACACTTACAACACACCCACAATAACACTTCTTTTAATTCTCTCCTTTGTAATAAATGTCGTAAATATTATTAAGTACTTGTAGGTATGTGTTTCTAATAAAGTGTGTTATAATAAAGTCAATGTAATGGTGTTGAAAAACTGTTACAACCATATTTATAAAACACAAAAAAAACGAATGCAATAATTTTGCTTTCTTGTAAGAAATAGACGTTTGTTTGCATTTGCTTTACAACATTAATCTACAGAATCCATGAGACCATAGTTATGTTGTCCAATAAAGTTTGTTGTATGATTGCTATGCAGCCACTTAATTGCGTGATAAACTATACTATATACACTACATACTTTTAAATATTATATGCTGTCTTAATAGATACTCTTATACTTACTACTCGTAGTAAGCTACGAGTAGTACGAGTAAGTATAAGATTTTTATTACAAACACATACACACACTCTTACATAGCTATACGCATGGATATACATAAATTTATAAACATCTATTGTTATTTTGCATATTTTCTTTTGTTCTTTAAAAAATAAAATTATGTTATACACACACACCACATTCTGTCATGCAAACACTGCCTAATAACTTATATTGTTTAGCGTCAATTGTTTTTTAATGTTTTATCTTTATCTGTAATGTTATGTGCCGGCACGTTTGCTCAAGGCCCTGCTGAAAAAAAAGCGTTATAACATCTATTTGCAAAAACACAAATGTTGAAAAAATTTCCACGAGCAGGATTTGAACCTGCACCCTTCTGACATTCCGGGTCAGGTGCTCTTCCAATTGAGCTATCGTGGTTCTAACCAGCCCGCCGAAACTATTCAACACTTTTTACTTTGTAAGCCAAAGGCGCCCATTCAATGTCAACAACTACCGTCATTAACATCCGATCATAATATTTTTACAAATATTAAAGATCAGTTAAGAAATAAGCAAGCTATTTTATAAAATGTTCAAAATGATTTTTTAAAGCAAATTTTGTTGCGAACAAATTACAAAAACACAAATGTTGAAAAAATTTCCACGAGCAGGATTTGAACCTGCACCCTTCTGACTCAATTGCTCAATTAGAAGAGCACCTGACCCGGAATGTCAGAAGGGTGCAGGTTCAAATCCTGTTCGTGGAAATTTTTCCAACATTTGTGTTTTTGAAAATCTGTTTGTTTGTTTGATTGTGTGAGTGTGCCGAAATAGCTGAGAAGATCAAATGTAATATTTACGTCTTTTGTTTCAGCAGTTTTTTGTATGATTGTAATGTGTGTATGTAGAAAGCTGAAAACTTCCTTCCCTACATTTTAAGAAATCTTTATATAGAGATGTTTAAGAACATCTAGCAACGTAGTCACTAGTATACTATGATACTACGTATTTACTAAGATAGGAAGTAACTATTACTTAATCTGTACTACTACTGCTCGTAGCGACTTTTGTCAGTTTTATTTATTATTGGGCCTGCAGCCGCGAGTGATGCAATCTTGTTGTTTTACTAGCAATTTTACTTTTCGAGGTGTTTGGTAGTGCAGAGAATCATGAGTTATAATACTAACCTACATTTCACAGTAAAGCATACTATGACTATTACTATTATAAACAAATAGTTTCCGCTGCATCCTTGGTTTCGCCTCTGGTCCTCCAGAAAGCGCTATGTCACAGAGTCATCGGTTTTTCTATTGGAGCGCCGCCAAAGTGGAAAGCGAACATCTCACAGTTATGACTAGCGGACCCGCCACCTTCCCCATCCCTCCCCATCTGTCCCCATCTCTCCCCAGCCCTCCGCATTTGTACACCATCGAATGCCGCGCCGCGGGCGTTCCTGCTTATTGATACTTCTGCCAAATTTAATCATGCCTTGCGGTAGGCATGACATACGATCTGTTTTCATCAAATTATTGAGATTTGAAATAAATTTTTCACATTTATTATGAAACCATAGATGTATGTAGCTGTAATTATTGTATGATAGGGCTCTTTCGTATTTTGAATTGTTACTTTCACTAAAATACGTAATTATGTTTATGTAATCTATTTGTGATCCTCACGAAAGGCAAAAAACTATAATGAGAAATAATTTCATTTTCATTTACTGCTGCCGCCAAAATTCTTTTGCACGCTAAAAATATACATAGACATAAATTTTACATAAATTTTAAAATGAATATCTTATCTTATCTATGGATATCTTTGATTATATTCATCACGTGTTGTAGTAGCCCTTTATCGCATAGGAAAAGAGTTTGCGCAGTGTTTTATATGACAATGTTTGTAATGTTCATTTATCTGTGAATAGGAAAGTTCATTATCATCAAGTGTTATATAAATTATCGTCATCATAACAACACAGGTACTCGTATGTCCTCTGTTCCGGTCACCAAGTGCAGCACGTGTAAGTTTAGCATTGTGTACCTCGCACGAGGAAAACCGCTCCACCTCGCTGGTTCATCAACACAATTCGATGGCGATGGGAAACCCCGCGGCGGCGTGCCCAAACGCTAGGGCTGGCAGCCGCGAGTGGTGCAACCGTCTTGTTGTTTTTCAAGCAATTATATTTTACGAGGAGCTTTGATAGCGCAGGGTATTATGTGTCAGGGGTGTGATGTTAAAATTTATGCAACTTTCACCAATAGTGTGACCACATTAAACATATCTTTGGGTCTTCAGTGAAGAAAGGTACGCTAAGCCGTTGTCGTCGTAATTTGGCGTAGTTGTTAAAACTCACCGAACCGCATTGGGACAGCATGACCGGTTATGGGCCGATCTCTTCACGTGTCGTGTGAAACGAATCACCTTCGGATGTTTTCTAGAGGGAACGGCATCGCGCACTAGTGCGCGTCCCCGTGCCCTACTAGATTCTCCGAAGGGTTCAGATTGGATCGGGGAGCGGAACCACCCGAGGGCGCCTCTAAAGGCTCGGACCTCGCTAGGGAAGACCGGGCCGTGGAGGAGGAAAGAAGCGCCCAGGTACATGTTTGTACCTGGTATAGAGCGCGTGTGAACCGGTTCTTCTTACCCTTGTTCTACGACTACGGTGTTTTAGACCTAAACTAGTGTGCATGTTTAGTGTATTTTGTAAATGTGTAGTGTCATTTAGAGGATCGGGCGGGGGGGCGTTCGCAACTGTTATGGGATTGTCGGGGTCATCTAAGACGTGTTTAGGACGTCTAGATGAGTAAGCAATGTTGCAATGTTACAACTTACAAATCCTGATACAGTTGCGGGAGGAAAAGGAAGTTTTTGTCTATCCAATAAATGTGAGATAGTTTTAAACATAGAACAGTGGTAAGTTTCATACATTTAATGGAAGGAAAAAATATATTGTCAATTTGTTCATAAATATTTTTTTGGACAACAATGCACTCGTATATATGTTACCTACCTAGTGCAGGTTTAATTGAGACGAAGTATTTTTGGAATAGCTTAAAGTTTGCCAACCCTGCGCTGTTTCTTTGTAGGTACGAGAATGATGCATACTATCTTCGAATAGTGCGCAGTTAAATCTTATCTATAACGCTTTAAGTATTTTATTTTAATGATACGGGCTGATTACCAACAATCTAAAATCTATTAGGTAATTATTTCGAATTTCGGTCGAAACGAGATTAGTTTTTCCAATTGTAAAAAATGATAAAGTTGTCTTACATTTATATGTTAATTGCGTTATTGTTGTAAGGACATACATATTGTTATTAAACTCCCAACATACTAATGTGAATTTATGACGAAAGTGCAACAATACATATTGAAATAGTCTCTACTACATACCTATTGTACGGATATACGATCGCTTGTATGTATCTTTGTGCTGTATTAACCGCATTAGCTGCTTTTGTGATATCAGACCTAGATGTCTCGGGTTCAATTCTTGGCGGAAGGTAGATTTTAACCCCCTCTGTAGTCTAGTGGTTAAGACCACTGGTTTCAGATCCAGAGGTCCCGGGTTCAATTCTCAACGGCGGTACATGTTTGTGTACTCGGTTTGGTTGGTAGTAGGGCTTGTTTGTCTCTATCTTCTATCTTATCTATATATGTCACTATAACATCAATGTTTGTAGCATTGTTGTGTTCCAGCAGATAGAGATAAGATTAGCCAGTGCATCATTAGTTGAAAATCCCGTATAAAGTGGGCTTCCAACATTGGCCACCATTTTCCGCAAAACGACTTAAAATAAACATACTGTAGTCGGTTTGGTTGGTGCTAGGGCTTTTGTTCTAAGCTCAAATCATAAAAACAAGGACTCTAAGCTCGTTTGGCAAGAAAAAAGTGTAACTTACAAACACAATAATAATAAGACAATATTCTATTAAATTTAGCTGTTCATCAATCAATTTCTATGTCAGCTACGTATTTAGTAACTCTTAACGGAATTTGATTTATTATGTAATTTCCACTCATATGACCAATGGTATTTTACCGATAGTCGGGGAAAAGTTATTTTATTTTAGGTTTCCTACATAATATACTGTACAATAAACTGATGCATTATGTACCTGGGTAAATACAATAACCCGATCAAGGAATACCTAGTTGCCATATACCAAACTATTGTGGAATTACCTATGGAAATAAGTAACTAAATGCATGCACATGCACAGAATTATGGGGATTTGGTCGATACGTTACGTCTAGGTCTAGGTACATATATGCAACAATTGTTTTTATGTTCACATATTATATTCAGTCAGCATTCAGTCAGCTGACTGCCTTTCCACCGTTACACACGCAGCTGATGGTTGTTTTCGGACTTTTAATAATTTAAACAATCGTTTAGTTAAATTTAATTCGGCGTACTATAACTTTATTTTACGTATTTTTTTACAAGTTACAAGTGAGTAGCTGACGCATAGTCCCCCCTCCACAATGCAGCTGACGATTTTTTTTCAGCTCAGTATGTTTTCAACTATTTATGAAAAAAGTTTCAGCCGGCGTACTTTACTTTACTTTTTTTTTTTTACCACTTTCGGAACCTCCCACACCCACACCCACCGCGAGTGCGCTAGCTGAAGCTTGGTTCACTTATTAGTAATACGAGATCTGTTGAAAAAGATGGCAATCGATCGGCGTAAAAACACTACCTAAAATGCAACGCTACCTGCCGGACTATAATGTAACTAGATTCCCGATGAGCGCTTGAAAAACGGTCGGCCATTTTGGGGCCACGGAGCCACAATGACGTTTGTGGCGATGACAGTAAATATTAAGTACAAATATTTTGCAACCTTATGGTTAAGATTTAAGGTTCACAGTAAGCTGAAATTGGTGATGCTGTCCAATGTTTTTCAGATTTTGTTATTCGAAATTTAAATGTATAGTTATGAGCAAACAGGATCACTTTCGAGTTGCATTTTTGTTCCGGAACCTTTATCTTCTAGTACATCGAAGATCGAAGATTATACCTAACAAATACAATACAAGATATTTTTTTTTAGTAAATTTTAATTTTCTTATTATATGTATAGCATTGTAAATGCAAAATTCAAAATAATAAAAATACAATACACTTAAAGATCACCTTGAAATTCTCAATTTATTTTTAAAGCAAAACAAGTTATTGTTGCTTATTGTAAAAGTTTTGAATATAAAATATAAAATAAGCGTAGACGACAGATACTCGGAAAAGCTAATAGGAGAAGCAACTACCCCCGCGCGCGCTTGAACAAACAGAAGAGAGTTTTACCCGAGTTCCTTTCTTATAACACGTGTCTGTAACACTCTATTTTTAACTCAATAGATTGAGTTGTACGGTAGACCGTAGAATTATTGTTTATTAATTAAATTTAATAATACTACCTACTTTATACTGGCTTAATGCTAAACGCGAAGCCATTAATTAAGATTAATGGTAACAAAGAGAAAGTTTGAAAGTCTACAGTACCTACAATAAATCTATATATGTGCCCGGATTGCGGAAGACCCAGGTTCGATTCCTGGCTGGGTCGGGTGGGCGTTAAATTTTTTCACTGTATTTTATATAAATAAAAGAAGAATAAAGAATAAAAGACATTTATTGGTATCACATAACAAAACACACAATTAAACATACAACATATAACAAAAAATATAAATAAAAATAGTAACAATTTACATGTGCCCTGTTATGTGATGCCAACACTGTGCACAGCTATTAAATCTATATACATATTATGACTTGGCCTGACTGATTCATCATCGCCGAGCCTAAACCGCTGAAGCTAATTAGATGAATTCTCCCTATCCATTCATAGGAAAGGCTCGTGCCCCAGCAGTGGAGATCTAGAATTAGCTGATGATGATGATGATGATGATATAACACTATTATATATATTTATTGTAGGTACCTACATACTTTATCGTTATGTCACACGTTACACAATTCAAACAAATATATAGGTGAGACTAAGTAAATGTTTACTTGATTATCTGTTACATATTTAGGTACAATTTCGTTTATTCTTGAACATTCTGTTGTAATGTGATACTAGCGTAAATTAACGTGAAAAAAATTTTACTAACTGCGCAAAAGAGCAGTACGTTTCATTTCATGTAATCGCTATATTAACAAAAACACAAATGTTGAAAAAATTTCCACGAGCAGGATTTGAACCTGCACCCTTCTGACATTCCGGATCAGGTGCTCTTCCAATTGAGCTATCGTGGTTCTAACCAGCCCGCCGAAATTATTCAACACTTTTTACTTTGTAAGCCAAAGGCGCCCATTCAATGTCAACAACTACCGTCATTAACATCCGATCATAATATTTTTACAAATATTAAAGATCAGTTAAGAAATAAGCAAGCTATTTTATAAAATGTCAATATGTCAATATGTCAATATGGAATGTCAGAAGGGTGCAGGTTCAAATCCTGCTCGTGGAAATTTTTTCAACATTTGTGTTTTTGTAATTTGTTCGCAACAAAATTTGCTTTAAAAATCATTTTGAACATTTTATAATCGCTATATTGATAAACATTCATTGGATTTCGGTCGTATGGTGAGTTCAACCTTCATGCAGCGCTGCGATAACAAATGTTATGTTTTATGTATAATTATGTGTAGATAAAAAAATATTAATAGGTAGGTAGTCAAACGAACTCTATTATCTACCTAAATTATTATAAAATCGTAGACCGTCTTCGTTCGGCGGATCGAAGCGAGCTTTGAAAAAGCAAGAATGACAATGAAAAAGTTTTTTCATATTTTGTACAGAACGTCACTTTCAAATAAATAGTAATTCTTCGTTATACACTGGATGAAATTGGAGCGAATGAGCATTTGCCAAGCTTTGAGTACGTCTTAGTTAAGAATTAATAAGTAGGTACGTCTTAATTTTATAATATATTTTGCGCTTGGGGCTTGGCGACGATTTTAGCTGTCGTGCATGCCAGTTTTGGACAACTACATATTATATAAGAGCAATAATATTACAAACAAAAATAATTAAATTGAATACAACATAATTATGTAACAAAGGTCCTTATCCCAAGCATTATCACAACATAGACAGACAAATACGATACTCGGACGACTGTAACAATAAGATAAATAACGGCACTCAATGCGCACATTCAGTTATAAATAACGTTTAAGAGAAGTTTAAAGCTAATACTCGTCCCTCGGGCGTCATCATGGGGGAGATAACACCACGGCCGTTGGGAGCTGCGTAAGTGGAACGAAGACTGGGATGGGGGGTGGGGGTAAGGATGGCTCATTCCGTCTACATGACACCTTAAAAAATACTATAAAATCCTTGTCATGCCGCTCACACGACCTACCTGTCCTAAGTGTCCTGCTATGATAGGGCATTTTCCAATATTTTTGACGCTGTAAGGGAGACAAGAGCTGGACACTTGCTGAGTTTCTTGCCGGTTCTTCTCAGTACAAGATCTCCCGCCCAGAGTAGACTTACGAACCGATGGCATAGTGACATTCATAAGAGCTACTTGTAGCCTAAACTGAATATATGATTTTGAATTTTTGAATTTTTTACCTTAGAACTGAAGTCTTCAGAGAAGATGCCCGGGCAAGAGGCCGCTTATGGCTACCATACCTATACCGCCACCTGAACTGATAAGCAGCTTAGAGGATCAGTTTAGCTTTTGAGTTAAAGAGACCGAGGATGGCTATGATAGTGGATATATAGGATGCTAATGGTAGTGCGGTCACACACGCTGGATCACGAGGAAAGTTGTGGTCAGTGTGGTCTCGGTAGCTCAGGTATACTCGGTAAATGTCAGCTTTGGAGTGCGGTCACACACGCTGGATCACGAGAAAAGTTGTGGTCAGTGTGGTCTCGGTAGCTCAGGTATACTCGGTAAATGTCAGCTTTGGAGTGCGGTCACACACGCTGGATCACGAGGAAAGTTGTGGTCAGTGTGGTCTCGGTAGCTCAGGTATACTCGGTAAATGTCAGCTTTGGAGTTGAGCGCGGCCATCCTGAAATGGTCGTGTCCTCTTGGGAGTGACCCGTCACTGGTCGCTAGGTGGTAGAACAACACAGTCAGAGGCCGACTAGTGGCGAAGGGAGTAAGTTGCGTTGCGCTGTTGCTTACTTTGTATTAGGGAAACATCCAGCATAACTCTTTACAACAAATACATACATATGAGTTGCAGTATGCAAATATTTCATATACCGCTATTTCATATACCTAAGTAATTCAATATTGTTGAGTTTACAATTTCACACACGCTAAGCCACTGAATATTTAATTGTACGTTAACTGAAAAGTTTACAAAAAAGTATATACTTACAAAAATACGAGTGGATTACTTACAACCACTTTTTTCCAAACTAAATTGCATGCTATTTCTTGATAGCCTATATATGTATAGGCAATGACTTATTATAGTGTTTTAGTGCTTACTCATTGATCCTAATTGAAATCGTATTTACACTGAGTGCCTATAGGTCGGATAAGTTTAGTAATAACTTTCAAGTTATGGGCGGTGATTGGGGGAGTGGAATTTAAATCCATCACAAGATCATTCGCGTGTGGAACATATTACCTAAGCAAGATCGACACTAATAGGCATGCCGGAGGAAAATGGTAGATTCGTGTAGGGGTAACACCAACCTCTAAACATCTGTGGTAAAACCCATGCAACCTGAGAAGTGAGACTGCGATCTAAAAAATAACGGTATCAGATACCTACCTAGTTTCCTATTAAAAGAATCAACATACACACTTTCTTACATTTGTTATTATTCTTAATCTTATATAAATAATAGGGCTATAGAGTTAGTTTAGTGATTGGAAAGTTGAAGTTGATTTAAAATTGAATAAAAAAGAATTTGCAATAGTCTTAAATTATATAAAAAATAAAGGTATGTGTATATTATTTCATCCGCAACACAAAATGTAACAACCATTTCTGTTTCCAAAAACACATTTTAGAAAACCTAATCGGAAAATTCACCGCGCGCGCGGTGGCACGGGTTTTCTATTATTTAATAGTGTACTTTTTCCGAACTGTAATTTCCCCACAAGATATAAAGCATTTTTTTAATGTATATGAGTAATTTTATTTATTTTATATTATTGTATATTTTTTTTCCGTAATGAACTTCTTGGATTTTTATATAGTTTTTTTTGTATGCTATAAAGGTCAAATCTAAACGAACAATAAAATGTTACCACGGCACCATGTGTTTTACCAACACTAGAGAAGAAAGCCAAGTCAAGCAAAGATTGTGGAGAACTCGGTGCTTGCCGGTACTAGGTTTTTAGTGAGTATACTTCCCTACCCTTTGTCAGGCTTTAGTGGCTAGACGAAGGATAAGGAGGAGAGTCCCACATAATCTGGGGTCGCACCCAGTCCCGGTGCCGAAAAGCCTTTCAGCTGGTATTTGAAAAAAGTAAGTCAAGCAAATATTGGTGTAGAGAGAGACATATAGAGAATGCATGTTCTTAATCCGTGCACGACCAACCTGTAAGCAGTACTGGCTGCAGTGATTCGTCGGAGGGATGGAACCCAATCGTATTGAAAGCTACAGCGATCTGAGCAAACAGCCAGGCGGCTTGCAATAGCCCTGATAACTTCCATCTAGATAGGCTTAGCCCGTCGCGATTGCACTGAGCCCGGCTTCATCGGAAATCTAATTTTCCTCTTTTCTATTTATAACTAAGGCTTAGTCGAGATCTAGTTTCCGGTATAATTGATTATTCCAACTAGCTTATTATCTATACTAATATTATAAAGCTGAAGAGTTTGTTTGTTTGTTTGTTTGTTTGAACGCGCTAATCTCAAGAACTACTGGTTCGAATTGAAAAATTCTTTTTGTGTTGATTAGTCCATTTATTGAGGAAGGCTATAGGCTATATTACATCACGCTATGACTAATAGGTGTGGAACAGTCGCTAATTAACGCGGGTGAAATATCATATATATACTATTATACCAATTGATATAATAGGGATAACAATGCTGTAACCATCACCTCGTTGTGTGGTTTAAAATGGATTACTACGATACGTGAAACCACCAAAACTGTTGCAACAAAACAAATCGGATAGACAGGTCCGGCTTACAATGTAGAGCCAATGGAAATCGGTCAGCGTTTTAAAAAAAATTTGAACATTTTAAGCTGACATCACACACCGACGCCATGCCAATATGCATGCTACAGTTCCTTCCGTGTAATAATACAAAACTTCACATACCTAGTTCCACGAATCACGATGCGAACATACCCGCGGCCTAGCCCCTGCGTAGCGGAAACCGAAGGGATGATTTATAAGGGGCACGCTTGGTATCGGATCCTCGTTAATCGGCCCCGGGGTAAGGAGTGAGGAGGGGGGGGGGGGCACTCCTTCATAAGCCCACTTAATAGTTGCCACTTCAGTTGGGCCCAACGGAATCAATGTTTGCTTCTATGTTGATTGACGACCCAATATTTATGATAATTTGAAATAAATAGGTAAACAATTGAATAATAAGCCGAAACAAAGCTATCATATTATTTTATGTCTCGTGCGTGGCGTGTCAGTTCTTGTAACCATATTCAAAATCATGATATTAGTCTATTGAACTCTGTACTTTGTTTAAAGTTGTTAGAGATAGATGTCGGTTTTAAACAGTACTACTTAATTATTTTTAAACAGTATTTTATTTTAAGCAAGATTTAAGATAGAAATACCCGACCCAGCCAGGAATCGAACCTAGGTTTTCCGCAATCAAGGCGGGGCGGCTGCACTGACCATTATGCTACCGAGAAGGCTGACGTAAGCACTGATTTTGTTCACTGCTTTGATTTTCACTGCTTTTTAGCGGCAGTAGTGCCATCTATCCAGGTTCGATTCCTGGCTGGGTCGGGTACGCATTTAATTTTTTTATTTTATTCTATACATATTTAAAATTTAAGGGTGCGCCGACCAAAAAATGCTAAAAATGCAGTCACGGTTAAGTTGATATAATTGAAAATACTATCGTATTAAATAAACAAAATATATATTTAGTATCAAAGGGATCGTGTTTACAATTAGTCCGATCCATAAATTCATAACACACTATAGTTTTTTCTATAATATCATTTAAAGTTGGGCAATAATCATGAAAACGAGTGGCGGCGTTTATTTGATATCATAAAGTTTATCTAAATTATTATACCTCTGGTTTTGTCTAAATAATCACCAATGTTCTAAACTACAAATCGCCCGTCTCACATTTTCGATTTATCGAGCGGTTTTTTAAATTATTATTTTTCAAATTAACACTATTAATTTTGTATGGGGAATTTACCCCATACAAAATTAATATGGCCGCGCGGCATCAAATAAATATGGGCGAAGACATTTCAAATAAAATATATGACACTTGTCACTTACGGTGCGGATGCTGAAAACCTTATAGTTAAATAAGAAATGTCATTGCACGTGAGATACGTGACACAGCCTCCTTCTAGCTTGGCAAAGCCTGCAGTTGTGGGGTTATCGCTGCACAGACCTCGGACTCAGCTCAGAGTAACTACGTGACGTTTTAGGTATGCATTGTATGCAGTTTATGGAAGCATAGTACGAAGCATGTTTATTATCTTGAAAAACAAGAAATCAATTCAGTTCTATGTAGAAGTTCCACTATGTCGCACTAAGCGCTTCATGTCATCATTTTTACTGCGCACTGTCAGGGAGTGGAATTCTCTGCCATCGTCTGTGTTCCCAAAAACTTATAACCTGAATGCCTTCAAGGCGAGAGTTAATAGGCATCTTCTGGGGCAGCTCGCTTCACCGTAGACCTCATCTACGCTCACCATCAGGCGAGATCGAGTTCAAGGGCTGTCTTATTTATAAGGCATAAAAAATATATATGTAGTTTTTCAGTTTTGTCTCGTGGTTGTTACTATCAGCAGACATCATCATCATCGTCGTCGGTCATCGGTCTGTAAGCCTGGACTGGGTGTGTGTACCAGTTTTACAGCACTGTAGGCCACCGGCCATAACGGCAGTCCAGCAGTGGACATCACTTTCAGCATAGTGATGTTCACTGCTGGATGTATGTCTCTCCATTTTTCTTCTACATTGTGCAGTCTGTAGCCCGTCTTATCCAGGCTTGCTTCATCTGGCCTTTATGGCCGGTGGTCTTACAACACTTTTTCAGAACGATGGAAAGACAAACATTTTAATTTGTTATCACTAATCCATGTGTGACGTAGCTGGATAATCAATGTTTTCTATGTGCCATTAGCAGATTAGGCGCATGTTTGGCGGCGAGGAGTTGCCGGGAGCGCCGACTGGCTCTATTCCGATAAATCGCGGCTGCAAATCCTGCGCCGACACGCGTGACGTTTTTGTTGACGGTACGCCCTCCGCCGGGGTGTGCCGGGTCTGTGACGGTAGGTAGGTGATA
>CAUJAO010000492.1:0-16557 GCA_963082485.1 Eudonia mercurella | reverse complement strand
CAGGCTAGTCTTGCCGGTGCCGGGCGGGCCGTGCAGCAGAATCACTCGGTTGCAGCCGACCACGGTCTGGTCGACTCCGCGGTCGGCGAACTCGAAAGCCGTTTCGGCGAACCTGAGCGTGTCCTCTTTTAATTTGGAGTCGTACACTAAATTTTCCCAAAGGCCGTGGAACTCTTCCGAAGGCAGGGCCCACACGTCTGCGGCGGCCAACTCGTCGCCGGAGGTGGCGTCCGTCATGGTGTCGGTTTCGGCGCCGAAATTGTCTAGTTTGTAGACGTGATAGGCTAACTCTACATTAGTCATTTGCACTTCAGACTCGTAATCTATATCACAGATTGCAATTGACTGAACGTGTTCACGCAATTCAGAAGTTTCCTCTACATCAATCGTAGATATAATAGATCCGGGGGTCAAGCATGCAAAATTAGATAGATATGAATGGACGAGCCCTTTTACGTGGTCTTTATTGACTCGACTTTGTCTTTTTTGAACCACTTCAACGTGAAGAGGAGAATTCATTTTGAAATTAACACTTAACTTATCTAATTCTTAAATCTTTAAGCACAATTTGTTTGTTTTATTTTTTTTTCTTCGTGGTAAAATAATAACTCAATAAATTCTACACAAACTTTGAATACAAAAGCTGTTAGAAAAATATTACTGACAGTATTTTTTATAAACTGTCATTTTTAAAGAAGACAACAGATCTATTCCGCACAGCTTAATCTTATCGTTTTTTTTCTCTGATTAAGAAATAAAATGGTAAATATTTTCCCCGCTTGTTTACTGCGCTCTCTAATTTAAGTTTGTTTTTGCTCCCAGTAATAAAGCGTAATTAGTGCGAACATAATATTAAATAAAGACAATTTTTACGATGTACGCTGGCATAACGGTAAAGCATACACATGACGTACTCTCTCGAAAACGGCTTTTTATATTAAAGCAACGGAGTTGACGCACATTTAATAAAGTACAAAAGGCGGACTTAATGCCAAATGGCATTCTCTACCAGTCGACCTAAGGGCTAGACAGAAAAATTGGTAAGCGGTGCGGCAAAGAACGTAAATGAAACAAAATAATATACTACATTTTATAAGAACTGAAATATACATATAATAGCTAGATACAATCAATAGCTACACATCATCATCGTGTCATTTTAAATATCGAATAAAGATATTTTTAAGAAAGAAAAAATTAACAACACACGCATACATAGTATACTTACAAAAAATAAATGAGGCAGCCACGAGCCACGAGGCAGCAGACTTACAGACACAAGAGAAAAAATAAGATGAAAAAAAGAGTATTTAAAAAGAAAAAGAAGAATGTGAAGTTAACGTAAATGTTGTTGTTTTTTATGTTAGACGCTCAACAGTGCTGCCTACTTGGTCAAAAGGCAGCCTTAGAGCATTAAAATGTTCTAAAATTTAACCCCATTCGGTGAAGAAGGAAAGAGATTAAGGCCAAGTGCTTACCCCTAAGATAATATATATTTTTTTTTATTTAAAAAAACACCTTGGCTTAACGTGCAAAAAGCAGCTAGCCATTAAGAAAAAACATTATTTTTATTTTTATTTATTTATGAACATGGAATCTACAGCATTTTATAAACTAAGTTATTACATTGTATACTGCCAATTACAGAACCCTACTTTGTAAAACCGCCGCTGGGGCAGAGGGTCATTTCGCGAAACATGGAAAAAAACTATTTCTAGTTGATTAGAAATTCTATCTCATTTTTCAGTTACTTTTTTTGTTTAAGCGAGGTTTTAAACATAATTTAACGTAAGGTGACACAGTTACGAACCTTGTGTTCTAAAAACTCAATTTCTAATTTAATTAAAACTGAGTAAAACATCATTACCATCTAAAGAAAATATATGTGCACAAAACTTTCAAAATATATATTTCAATAATTATGATCGCCAAACCCGATTTTTTCAAACGTTTAGTAATCTGTATTTTACCGTAAACAACATAATAAATAGCGTTTATAATTCAGAACAGCATAATAGTCAAAACGAAATTTCAAAAGTTTGTAACAGAAATTCGTCATTACCATCGCGCGAACGTCAAATTTACTTTCTTGAAAGATCTACGTGATGTATCTTACTGTCCCCGTGCACACCACTCTCCTCAGTCGCTTGCACGAAATGTACCACAGCGCACGTCACGATGAGTGCTCTTTAAATACTTTTTTTGTTACAAATCATATGTCCAAGAAATGGTTGTCACGTATTTGCATCATTACCGGTAAATACGTTTTCTAGGTAATTATAAATTAAGTATAATTGTTAGCATTAGAACTTATTGTGACTCCCAGGACAAATTCTCAAAAAGGCGGTCACAAAATAGTAGCGCTAAGAATTCACGATTTGTTCAAAAAAAACACTACGTTTGTCATTACCATCATCATCATTACCGTTTGATTTGTGTTGATGGTAATGACGTAATGTTAATGGGAATGATGAATTCAAAGTTTCAAAATTTCTTATTAGTAGCAATTTGTTCTATTTTACTTAAAACGTTGTTTGCTTTCATGCTTTAAAATAACCGAAATACCAGCTGGAAGTTGAATGGGTTTTTTTGTGCGTTATCTTTATTTTAATTTGCTAAAAATATTAAATTATCCGTGCTTGTCTGGATTATAGTATTATAATAGCCAGCTTTTCTTGTCAGCATTCGTAAGTGGTGAATCGAGATTATGCGCCAGTGCATCAAAAAAGGCGATTGGCCAGCATCCTGACACTTCCTTTGCATAATTAACAACAAGGTCGCTCTATTTGCTAAAAGTGGACATTGATACAAACCATGGCTTGGATAGGATATGATGATCTCTAACCACCTTTTGGGGAATAATGGTCGTGGGTTTATGCATACATACTCTAAACATATTTTAACTTTAAAAATACATCATACAAAATAATATTTTATTTCAGGTAGTTGCCGTTTTCAAAAATGAAACTTCAATATTACATAGTACTACATATTGAAACTATTCATCATTAGCTCATTTACGTCCCCACTGCTGGGGCACGAGCCTTCCCTATGGATGGATAGGGAGAACGGGCCATAAACCACCACGCGGGCCCAGTGCGGATTGGTGGTTGTTAACGACTGCTAATGCAGCCGGGACCAACGGCTTAACGTGCCTTACGAAGCACGGAGGAGCTCGAGATAATAATTTTTAGTCACCCATCCGATGACCGGCCTTTGCGAATGTTGCTTAACCTCAGCACTCGCAGACCGGGCGCGTTAACCACTGCGCCATCGAGCTCCACCTACTTACTATTAAAACTATTAGATATGTGAAAAAAGACAGTGCTGAAAAAATTTCCACGAAGGGAATTCGCACCCCATGACATGCCGGGTCAGGTGCACTACCACACTATTTGCGTAAAATTATATGTATATGTAATCATAAATATAGCTTGCCTAATTCTTAACTGATCTTTCAATATTTGTAAAAATATTTAGATCGGATGTTGATGACGTAGTTGTCGACATTGAATAGGGCTTACAGAGTAATGGCTGATTTACACGTTTTAAGTTGTTAAGTAGGTAACTAAACTACTATATAAGCCACATAAATTTAAACTTAATTTTATGTGGCTTATATTTAAGTATATGTCCATACGTATTTAAGTAATTAGTTTGCTTAGTTCACTCAAGATGGACGATCAACCACGTAATGAAGTCGTAAATTCTGTGCTAAATTTGTTATGAAGTCAAAGATGAAATAATTAGGGAAATAACCATACCCAAAAAACTGGGTGAGAAATTGAATAAATAGAAGAGATCAGTATGGCCAAGGATCAAGTGCCACTTTGTTCGAGGAGCTAGCGAATGAAGATTTAATAACAAGTATATTTTAATGCGTCACGCATGGCAGAAGACTCTTTTATTTACTTGTTATCTAAAGTGGAAAACGAAATACAGAAAAAAGATACTGTATGCGATGTGCATTAGATGCAAAATTAAAATTACATCATCATCATCATCATCATCAGCCATATGACGCCCACTGCTGGGCATAGGCCTCCCCCAAGGATCGCCACACCGATAATAAATTACATATTACAATATATTTTCTCAATACTGGCAAGAGTTTTCGCAGTCTATCTCATTTTTGTAGAGTTTCTAAATCGAGTAAATATGTTTAAAACAATAATCAATAACTTAATACGAACAATAAAATTGAACCCGAGCGCGTCGCTCACTACACTTCTGCATTTAACTAATATTGTGCCAGTCCAAACGTGTCAAGTGACAAGCCCCGCCCACCAACTTAACCGAAAAATAGACAAAATTCTAAATATCTTGTTTAGTTGTTAGCTAAATTTTAACTTGCAACTTGCTACTAAATTCTGTGTTTACATGCAATTAATCACTTAAAGTTAAGTTAAAATTTAGTTACCTACTTAACAACTTAATACGTGCCATAACAGTAGATTAATTTCGGCGAGTTGGATTGAGCCATGATAGCATAGTTAAATTAAAGACCGAGATTGTGTTTGTTACGAGATTTGTTGAATTTTAATTTTTGTGTTATTAAACTTTACAAATTTATAAGTAAGTGTTTTATTTACAAGTTAGCAACTACTTATATATGAAAAAAATACATAGGTATGTCTTCTAAAATAGGTATCAGGTACTTAATTATTATTTTTGCCGTAAAAGCTCGTCATTACCAAGCATTCCTAATCATTACCATCCTCAAAAAATCATTGCCATTAGCCTAACGTCATTACCATTTCTCTTATTATTTTTTGAGATCAAATATTATCTAAATTCTTAATTAAAAAAGAGTGCCTTTGTTAAGCAGATCTTACTTAATAGTACTTCTTTCGATTTTTGAAACTTTGCACGCATTTCAGATTAATTTACAAAAAGGCTTCAAAATAAATCAGAAAAAATCCAAAACGTACGACCTATTAAACTTTTACAACATTATAAGCAGCAAAATAATAGTTAATTTCTGACAGAAATAACAACACCTACACCATATTTACTACAGAAAGCAGTATTATAAACCTTGACAGCATTAGGTATATTTCGCTGTTCGTTTGTATGATATCATTCAGGAATTCGGTACATACCTGTATATTGATATGTTTGTTTTAATTTAAGTCTGTTGCTTTTAAATTCTAATTTAAAGCCGTTGGTCCCGGCGGCATTAGCAGTCGTTAACAACCACCAATCCGCACTGGGCCCGCGTGGTGGTTCATGGCCCGTTCACCCTATCCATCCATAGGGAAAGCTCGTGCCCCAGCAGTGGGGACAAAATGAGCTGATGATGAAATTAGGGTTCCACGCGTTACTGCAGTATTCTAAAATACTGCGGACGTATGAAAAGTATAAGACCTTAATGCAGTCAGTATCCGAAAAGGGGCGACTGACACGCAAGACAAAACCCAAGTTCTTGTACGCTTTAGTGACCATAGTATTTATGTGATCACCAGACATCAACATTTTGGAGTCAAAAATGACCCCGAGATCTTTAGTGACGTAATTGCGTTTTAAAGGCACGTTATCAAGACCGTACTGGTGAGTAAGTATATTGATATTTTGAATATCTTTTAACAGACAGCTTTATCATGACAGCTGACTGCCTTGACACTGTCTTATAGGTACTTGACACTGACAGCAGATGTTAGTCAACTCTTGCGAGTGAAGTTGGCAGCACAGTAGCTTGCAGCAGTGAACGCGAGTGTTATCGATTCCTTCGTGAATTTCAATGTCTGTTAATGTCTTGAAGCACGTATATTTTTTTGCAATTGTCGGTGGCTATACTAAATGGTGTTTTTTTAAGCTTTTAAGCGTGTTAGTTTGATTGTTCAGAATGAGGTGGTAGAGTTGCGGCGGCTCGAAGTCGGAGGGCGGCGCGATGGCGGCGGACACGGCGGTGGCCCCGACGGCGGAGGAGACGCTGGAGTCGCTGCTGCGCGAGGCCGAGGCGCTGAAGCAGAAGCTGGAGGAGGAGCGCCAGAAGCTCAATGATGTCTCATGTAAGTTACAGCACTTGAGCACTTCAGTGGAAAATGTTGCATATACTTTACATTTGTCATACAAAACATATTAAGATATTAATTGTAAAATTGATTTTCCATCCTAGTGATCAATCTTGAGCATTTTTTTAATGAATTTTGATAAGGTTATGCTGATAATAATTTCAATTCGGTATCAAATCAAAAATATAAATTTTTTTGATGAACTCTTTTCCATAAAGGTTAGAGGCACCAGTGTTCATTAAAAATAGAGTCAGCAACTGATTTTGGTCTTTACCAATATTTGAATACAGAGCACCGTACGCTGACATGCTCCCTAGCTGTCATTCAGTTAACATTTCAATGCAATTCTGTAAGTTTTTGGTGTTAAATACTGGTGCCACTATGATACCTACCTAGTTTGCTCCTCGGTAGTTGAGGTTTGCACGCTAGAAAGTGGGCTTCTACCATTAGTCTTATTATCACTTTCCATCAGGTAAGAACTCTGCAAAGTGTTATACTATTGTGGTACTTAAGAAATGCATTAAAGCTTGTTCTGTATGAAATTCAACCTGGCTGCAATTTATTTATTTTACTTTAACTATTACGGACACACTAATTACAATAATTAAAGAATATTATTTAAACAATTTCACATAGAATATATTTAAAAAAAAAAAAAAGAAATAATAATATATTGACAACCATTCAATCATCTATTTCACAATAACGCAAACATTCTAACAATATTTCCCGCCACCCATCTGCAAATAAGTCACATTCAGGGTTGTTGGCAAGAAGAGAGTTGAGTGCAGAAAGGGAGCGCGGTATAGGGGAATTAGCACGGGCCGTGGTGCGGCACCGCGGCTCGGCAAGCAACTTGTGCCTTCTAGTGCGGTGGTAGTTGTTTGGCGCAAAGAGTCGACACAGCTCATCATGCAAGTCAGGGGCATCTATATTACCTCGGAGAATTTTGCACATAACCGCGATTTGATGTTTCATTCGCCTAACCTCCAAGGAATTATAGCCAAAATGTATCATGTATCATGTACCTACCTACTAAAAATTGCATGCCCGACTAGGATAAATTGTTTGTTCCCATTATTATGCTCAACACCTGCTATGTATTTTACACAATTTTATGGCAATAAAAATTTATCTTATCTTATCTTATCCAGAGGTAAGATTAGAGTAGATTTCAAAAATTATTACCTCCCAACATTTTAATGTATGCCTTGCCTACTTATAGTTTTCAAAGGAGTATTTACATAGGTATAAGAAAACTGAAAAGTAAATATTTCAATAAAAGTTTTCGTGGATTATTTGACAATAAGAAAACATGATTAATTGTGTATATAATAAACAAATTATATTGAAAAAAATTTTTTTGCTTATTAAAGAAAATAAGTGCAGTGCCTAGACACTAGGCACTCTCACTTCACCTCTAGGCCCTAGAGGCCTTTTCAGCACTGGACCTGTGTTTTCACAGAGTACTTCAACCAGTCATTAGGATCTTTTATGCATAAATAATTTGACATAATATATGCAATGCATAATACATCAATACAAAGCAGCAGATTGTGGATTGGATACATGCAAGGGTTTAGTTTAGTAGTCATAAGTAACACTTACATTACCATAATTAAATGCACATACACTATTCATAGCAGTGGAACTGAAATAAATAGTGTAGCATCCTATTATAAAGAATTATTTCAGATATTTACCTTGCAAATAAATACTGGCTAAAAAGTAAAAATTTAAAACTTTGAAATATACATTTTTCTTAAAGCAAGCTATTTTAAATTATACATCTCATACACTTAAAAAATTTATATTACAGTAAATTTTACTGTAGCTGGGTTCGAAATTAACAAAATAATTTGACATTTTGATAATTATCATAACAATAATCACCAGTGTATTTCTGATATGTTTATTGTGAGTTCCCTCGCTTATTGTTTTGTTTAAAATGCGACAAGTGTTGAGCACAGTGACGTGCGTGGCGGAGCGGCTGGAGGCCATCACCTTCCCCAACCTGAAGCTGCGGCGTGTGCTGAAGGGCCACCAAGCGAAGGTCCTGTGCTCCGACTGGTCGCCGGACAAGCGCCACATCGTGTCTTCATCACAGGTCTATTTATTATTTTTATTATTATTATTAAATATTCGGTTTCTCCTTTGAGATCAGTGTGAATATTAAGACTTCATAATTTGGCTGTCACTGTGATTATTTTTTAATTAAGCACTCGCAAATTACAATCACTTATAAAAATGCATGCATGTTTACGGCACGTAAACACCACTTATTGATAAAGTATTAAATCTAAGAGCTGGATATTATATCGTCTTTTTGAGAAAGGTATGACACATAAATTATAAATCATTAAAAAATTTAAAATCATCAAATTATTAAAAACAAAACGAGAGATGCCTCTGAAATTTCCCAGGCTACTATTATGGCTAAGGTGCTGGACAGTCTGCTTGATAAACAACTTGCAAAGCACGTCAAGCTGTATGACGGCCAGTTCGGTTTTAGTTCGGGCCTCTCCACCGAAAGCGATATTCCTAGTCTCAAGCAAGCAATACTACTAGAAAAACGCCAATATTCGTTTATTGGACCTGTCAAAGGCATTCGACCTAGTTTGTTATGATGTGCTGTGGCTGTGTGTGCATAAAATACAGTATGAAACAACCGTTCTGCCTGAGATTGTATCTACATTTAGGTATTGGTATGCTAATCAGAAGAATAGCGTCAGATGGGCAGGCTCTTGCATAGACATGTTTGGACTGCGGCGTGAGACAGAGGGGTTGAGTTCACCCCGTCTCTATAATATATACAGTTGTGGTCAACTAATTAAGGACACTTTCCAGATTAATCAAATTGTGCATTCTATTTTTTATTTTCAATTAATATAAAAACAATTTGGTATTTAATTCGTCTAAATAATGTTAGATAAATAAGCGTCCGTTTTTAAAAACAATAATATCGCCTTGAACAATAAACCTCTTTGAATTATCACTATTAGTAGAATATACGTATCTGCTACATGTTTTCGCGATAAGGACTGGCCATTTAAAAATAAATGATTGACTTTCATCAATCTCATAGTTCGGCATAGTTTTGGCGGCAATCTAGTTGTATTATACCACATGAGTAGGTATAAATATTCACAATAATTTTAAATTTTTATGAGAAAGAATAAATAAAGGAATAATAATAATAACTGTATTTCTAACATTAGCCTTTAATTAATTACTTAATCAATATGGACTGCAGTCCAAAATAAATTATTTGAATTGAATTGAATTGAATAAATACTTATGTATGTTAATATGATTACAAAAATATTCGAAGTCAGACACATTTTGGTTACTTACATTGAATTTAATGTTATTAATTTATAGTCAAGTAAACATAATTATTAATAAATATGGCTAAGAACAAGTCTCCTCTCCAAGTTAATTAGTATAAAAAAGGGTTTCCATGATTTTAATAGTAAAAGGTCCGTCGGTAGGTGTTGTAGCCGGTGTGTTGTTGCAGGACGGTAAGGTGATCGTGTGGGACGCGTTCACGGCCACCAAGGAGCTGACCATCGCCATGCCGAGCACCTGGGTCATGGCCTGCGCCTACGCGCCCTCCGGCAACATGGTCGCTGCCGGGTGAGGATCACCCACCGCTTCATAATTATGCGCCCCCCCTTAGTGCCCCGACGATACCTCGAATCGAATCCGATCCGTGTTCAATCGGAACATTCTTTTATATTTACTACGCGGTGCTACGCACTGCTGCTCTATGAGAAATAATTATAATTGGACAATGACATGATCAGTGATCGGAATAGGTAGGGCTAATTCACCTAAAGTTTGAAGAACGGACAAAAATAATGGAGACTTTCTTATGACAATATTTTTTTTTGGAACAACTGTCCGGGTTTCCGGACATCGCATAAGAACATTAAAAATTAATATTATTAATACAGTAATTGATTTTATTACTTATTTTGTATCCTGGAATTGCCGAAAATCAGTAGACGCGTTTTTTATTGTTTTCAAAAATGAAAGACAATCTCGCTATAGATTACTGGTAAACGAACGGCATTGTTCCACTTCCGAGAAATACGAGGCTGCCCAAGTCTTGCGAGACATGAGCGAGACAAGAATAAATTTAGACACGCGCAAAAAATAAGTTTAATCCAATATATAACGACGAGATTGTCTTTCACTTTGGAAAACAATAAAAAACGTGTCTACTTATTTTCGGTAATTCCGGGATACAAAATAAGTAATAAAATCAATTACTGTATTGATAATATTAATTTTTAATGTTCTCAAGTAACGTCCGGAAACCCGGACAGTTGTTCCGAAAAAAAAATTGTCATAAAGAAGTCTCCATTAATAATAATAATAATAAATATGGAAGACCAAGGTGCTACACGGGCGCTACTATCGGGCTCTAACTGGGCCTGATGTAGATTTGCCTGCCTCGGTGAACTGGCTACGTTTCGGTGACCTCTTTGGGGAAACCGAAGGTTTTGTCTGTGCCATTGAAGATGAAGTTATCAAGACGAATAACTACCGGAAATATATTATGAGGGACGGCACGGTCGACATCTGTCGGGCATGCCGCCGTCCAGGTGAATCACTCCGACATATTATTTCTGGTTGTACTCATCTTGCTAACGGAGAGTATTTGCACAGACACAACCAAGTAGCCAGAATAATTCACCAGCAACTTGCTCTTGGATATGGCCTTGTTGAATCGGAAGTGCCGTACTATAAGTACGCACCTGCGCCAGTACTCGAAAATGGTCATGCAACGCTTTACTGGGATCGCTCTATTATTACGGACAGGACTATTGTCGCCAATAAACCTGATATCGTGGTGGTCGACCGATCCCAGCGCCGGGCAATACTGGTAGATATCACCATACCTCATGATGAGAACCTTGTGAAAGCCGAGAAGGACAAGCTCAGTAAGTACCTTGACTTGGCTCACGAGATTACCGCCATGTGGGATGTGGATTCAACCATTATTGTACCGATAGTCGTTTCGGCAAACGGTCTGATAGCGAAGAGCCTCGATCAACACCTAGAGAGGCTCTCGCTGAAAGGTTGGGTTAAGGGTCAGATGCAAAAGGCAGTACTTCTAGACACGGCACGTATTGTCAGAAGGTTCCTCACTCTGCAGCCCTGACCACCGGTAGCTTGGGCCCTGCCCCGCTGCTGGTGGTACTCTAGGATTAGGTTTTTATAATGTTTTATTGTTTTTATTTTAAAATATTGTAAAAATCTAGTTTTAAGAAAAAATAAGAAAATAAAGGAGATAATAATAATAAAAAGTTTATTTTTCTCCACAAAGGTAGTTACAATTAAACTTAATTTTTGTCTATGTTCTTCGAACTTTAAGTGAATTAGCCCTACCTATTCCGATCACTGCATATGATAGTCCGCTTCGAAGTCGCGTAACCTCGTGTAACGCTGGGTATCGCTCGCAGCGGGCTGGACAACAAGGTGACGGTGTTCCCGCTGGGCGGCGGCGACGAGGAGCCGGCGGCGCGCAAGCGCACCGTGGCCACGCACACCTCCTACATGTCGTGCTGCCTGTTCCCCAACACCGACCGCCAGATCCTCACGGGCGGCGGCGACGGCACGTGCGCGCTGTGGGACGTGGAGTCGGGCCAGCTGCTGCAGAGCTTCCAGGCGCACGCCGCGGACGTGATGGCGCTGGACCTGGCGCCCTCCGACATGGGCGACACCTTCGTGTCCGGGGGCTGCGACCGCGCGCTGCTGCTGTGGGACCTGCGCTCCGGCCAGGCGGTGCAGGCCTTCGACGCGCACGACTCCGACGTCACCAGCGTGCGCTTCCACCCCTCCGGCGACTCCGTGGCCTCGGGCTCCGACGACTCCTGCTGCCGCCTCTTCGACCTGCGCGCCGACCGCGAGGTAACGAACGCCCTCGCCCTCTATCGCGGCTGAATCTCGATTCACGATACGCGTCACGTTCACGGAACTCTAACTCGGAGTCGCCAAAACATTCTGTCGATTCTCGTCGTGCGATCGCCGGCGCACAGTGGAGATTTTGGATTTGCGGACGTAGGAATTTTTTTTACATATCATTATTTTCTATATGCGAATCGATAGCCCTAATTAAGGCAATCAGATGTTATTACGGCATTTTTTTTTTGTAAATATTATATTATACGAGAATAATTGAATATAAAAAAAAATTGTATGGGACGATATCTAACATGCTCTGTAAGTACCAAACCTTGGCAGATCTCAGCTTTATATTTTGTAAAGTTAATCTATGGGGTGTTTATATATAGCGCCACATACATAGCATTGTCCTGGACTGCCCCGTTCTCCTGATATATGAAGCTGAACTTGAGTCCTTTTTCTAATTTTCTTAGGAATTACTTAAAGTTCTAAACTTCAAATAGTTATAAAAAAAACTGAACAACATGAATATTATAAATTGAATATTTATAAAATACAGTGAAAAAATTAAACGCCCACCTGACCCAGCCAGGAATCGAACCTGGGTCTTCCGCAATCCGGGCAGCTGCACTGACCGCTATGCCGGTAGCATAGTTAATTCAGCTTCAGTGCAGCAATTAGCACTTAAAAATAAAAAGTAAAATTTATTATGAATTGTATATTAATTTAATTTTTTTTTATTTTTTTTACATACGGGGACGTCATAACAAAATTAAAACATGTATAAAGTGAATATTATATCAAAATTGAGTCTTTAATAGGTTTTAATTTACAAAATTGGATTGTATTGTTCCAGCTAAAGTATTAACAATTGAATTATTCTGTCGCTAATATCACTTATATTGCTTATCTATATATTACTAGCTGACCCGGCAAACGTCGTTTTGCCATAAAAAATAAAAAAAATATTTAGGGGTGGACTACCCCTAACATTTAGGGGGATGAAAAATAGATGTTGGCCGATTCTCATAGATACCGGATAAGCACAAAAAATTTCATCAAAATCGGTCAAGCCGTTTCGGAGGTGTATGGCAACGAAAACTGTGACGCGAGAATTTTATATATTTGATCTAAGTGTTACGATCGAATGAAAGCCACGTTGCCAATGAAGTTGGCAACGCGCCGCGCCGGTTTTTTTTATGTTTATTCATGACCATGGATACTAGTCCTTCAGTCGAAAACTTAATTTTTATAAACAATATTTCTTTCGTGTATGATGATGATTAGGCAGTGATACCAGACATAAAAATTACAAGACTTTAGACGTTTTTTTGTTAATTTCTATTCCTTAAATCGTAAAACTGCCATTTTCAGGAGTATTTAATTAGTATAAAGTAAGAAACTAATTATGTTATATTATATTATTGATATTCCTTTTTTTCTTGTAAGTTTTTTAAGTTGCGTTTTTGAAGTAATAACGGAGCCATTTTGGTTTTAGTGTTGTTAACTTCACTTTTGTTTAAGTACGTTTGAGTTTAATAGTTTTAGTTGTCAGGTGTTTTTCAAAAATTCGTAAAGTTGTGGTGATACAAAATGAGTTAAAGTGCATTTCTATGCTTGTTATTGTTCCCCGTGAAGGACTTTAATGTATACAAAGTGTTGACAGGCGAGGGAAAGGTAAATTGTTTGGTTTTTTCACATTAATCTACTCCAGATTTGTGTATTTCGCAAACTAGTAAAAGACATTAAAGGCATTTTAAAAGATCTGTGTACAAAACTCGTTGAACTGTTGGTGTTGCATACTTTTTTCGAACGACAAGAATGCTAAGAATAACCTCTGATTAAGACAATTTAAATAATTTCACTTTGTTTGAGCTATTGTTTTAGTTCTCAGGTTTAATTATTAATAAATTGAGATAAGTATTTATGTTTTGATGGTGGGGGCTGAAACTATTTGTTAAAAAGTAAAAGTAGTTATAGCTAGACCGCTTAACTCAGTCCTCGCCTGCGGTAGGTACGCGAGGCGGGAGGTACGCCACGAGTATGAGCGTTTTGCGACGCGGCGAACGGATGTCTAGTTCATTGCGCGTTATACTACAGCAGTCACAGTAAGCAGTGATAGAAAAAACGCAATGAACTAGAAATCCGTTTGCCGCGTCGCAAGACGTCAGTAGTCGTAGTTGAGCGGTACACACGTGATCATTTTAACAAGATTCATCTGAAGATAAGCAATTATAAATAAAGGTGCCTGCCTACCATTCAAGTCAATTGTTTTGAGAAAAGTAAAAAAAAAACTTTTTTACTTCACAGCCGTTATTTATTATAGAAGATTTGATAAATACAATGGTAATGAACTTGTGTACTATTTATTAAGCAAACTTTATCAAAATAATAAATCAATCACTTGTATCCATATCAATATCACTGGAACTTCTGTCGAAGCGAACTTCTGTCGGCCCTCACTTCCTCCACTGCTGAAACCAGATGGGCTACTGACTCACACCGCTACTGAGAAGGCCAATCTATTTGCCACTCTTTTTGCGGAATCTTCACGTTTTGATGCTGGTGGTGCCGTACCCCCTAGCGCAGTGGTTTGCGAAACGACTATGTCGGGAATCCGCATACGCCAGATCGAGGTACGTAAAACACTACGCAATTTTGACGTGAACAAAGCTAGCGGACCGGATGGGATTCCAGCTATAGTCCTGAGGACATGTGCGCCGGAGCTGGCACCAATTCTGACACGCCTCTTTCGTCTTTCCTTGAAGACTGGTATAGTGCCGAAAACATGGAAGTCGGCTAACGTTCAACCAGTGCCCAAAAAAGGTAGTTGTGCCGAACCCGCCAACTACAGGCAATCAATCAATCACTTCCATTCTCTGTAAAACTATGGAACGTGTTTTGAATTACAGGCTCTTGACTTATCTAGAAGCGAAGGATCTCCTTAGTGACCGTCAATACGGTTTTCGCCGAAATCGATCCACGGGAGACCTTCTAGCATACGCCACACGCGAGGCCATTGCGAATTACGTAGAAACGCTTGCTGTTCCCCTGGACATCTCTAAGGCTTTCGACAGAGTTTGGCACGACGGCCTTATCAATAAACTTCCATCACATGGCTTACCTGCTAGTCTGTGTGCCTGGATTTCAGACTTCCTGCGAGATCGATCGATTCGAGTAGTCATTGATGGCTGCTCATCCGATCAATTTGCGATAAACGCTGGGGTCCCACAGGGGTCAGTACTCTCTGCGTCACTTTTCTTTGCTGCACATCAACGACCTGTTAATACCATACTTGGGTACGCAGATGACAGCACTGTCTTAGAGAGTTATACATCCAACGCACGAACTGGTGGAGCTCAGATCCTTCTTTGAGAGAGGCCATGGTTGAGCGTTTGAACTTATCCTTGAAGGAATATCCGATTGGGGTGACGCGAACCTAGTCAAGTTCAACGCCACCAAAACACAGGCGTGTCTATTCTCCGCTAAACGGAGTTCTTTTACACTCCTACTTTCCGAGGTGTCTCTGTTCCCATTTGCGACCATCTCGAGCTTCTTGGTATGAAACTGTCATCGACCCTAAATTTTAACTCCTACCTGGAATCGAAGGCACAAATCTTGCCCCAAAAAAGCTGAGTATCCTCTCAAAGGTGAGAAGGTACTTCACACCGGGACAGCTGCTTACTCTATATCAAGCACAAGTCCGGTCGTGTATGGAGTATTGTTCTCACATTTGGGATGGTTCCGCCAAATACCAACTTGGAGCACTGGAATCGATTGACAGGAGAGCCTGAAGGCTCATTGACTATGACGAACTTTCACGCCAAGCTGCAGAGCTTAGAACATTGGCGCCAGGTCGCAAGTCTTTCGATTTTTTTATCCGATTTACTTCGGAGAGTGTGCAATGGAATTCTACAATTTGGTTTCTCTATTACCTTTCTATCTCAGGACAACCAGGCAAACCGCGCGACGCCATAGTTACACAGTAGAGATTCCACTCATGCATACGAAGCGTTTTGCGTCCACGTTTTTCTTACGTACCGCAAAACTGTGGAACTCCTTGCCTCAGTCTATGTTTCCTATCAAATATAATATTGGGGTCTTCAAATCACGAGTGAATCGGGCCTTCGAAACCTTCTAGGCAAGCATGTTACATCGTAGGCTACATCATCACTTACCATCAGGTGAGATAGTAGTCAATAGCAAGCCTATCGAATTATATAAAAAAAAACCTTGATTCTTCACTTTCGAAACAGCCTTCGACCTGCACGTTAATAATAAAATCAACAACATCATGTATAACGCTGTCATGTTTGCAGTATTCGTCCTCGACTTTAATTTTGATTGACGACCTCCTTGGTCGAGTGGCTTGCACACCGGTTTTCATGGTGTCGCTATCTCTGAGGTCCCGGGTTCGATCCCCGGTCGGATCAATTTAGAAATACCTGTTTTTCTATATTGTTTCGGGTCTGGGTGTTTCCTATGTATAATAAGTATGTATTTAAATATATTAAGTATGTTTATCCGTTGTCTAGTTAACTATATAACGAGTTTCTTAAGGAAGCTTTTCTTGGAGCTAGATAATTGGTGTGAGTGTGGGAAACATTTTATTTATTTTTATTTATTTTTA
>CAUJAO010000491.1:0-33428 GCA_963082485.1 Eudonia mercurella | reverse complement strand
TCACTATCACCTTCTAAATTATGAAGATTGTATAATAAATAAGTAGGGGAGACCCGGTCTCCCCTACTTATTTATTATACAATCAAATGTAACAAATGTAACACTTTTTACTTCATGGGCAATAATGACAAATTTGGTTTTAGTGTTGTAACCTGTTGTATTTTTAAGGAAACCTAATTTAATTATCTTTAAATGTATGCGGTCAAAATTTAGTAAGTGATTGTAGTTTAGTGACAATCACGAATTAAACAGAGGTCAACTGTTACGATTGACCCAGAGTACTGGGTCAATTGTAACAAAGTTTTAAATGAAAAAAAAAACCATGACTTTCATTCAAATTGCTTTATTTAAATTAACAAAGTTGTTTCATATTCAAATGCAACATTCAGTCTTGAAAATTAGGAGCTAAATCAATAATTTTGCGGCTGAACCGCCTTTTAGTCAAAAATTACATATTCTTTGTCACAACACAAAAGCTTACATTTAATTACGTTTAAATTACAGATTCAGTCAAGTAATTATCACCTTTACTAAAAACAAACTCAGCATCGTTAACATATTAATATAACAAGTAAGAATCATCTGCAATAATTTGTATGGAAAATGGGTGTGGTACTATCAACCCCTGTTACAATTACCCCAAATTGTATTTGTGAGTTATAATTATAAATCTCTTTTTAACTTCCTTTGATATTAGGCCGAAGTATATGTTGGCGGTCCGAATTAAATATTTAGATATTTGCTGTTCTTGATCCACCGTATAAACTTTTGTTGCGGTGTTATATCCCATAACCACAGTTCCGTCATTACCCATTCTTTTTTTCGTTTGTATCTCAGTAATGTAACGTGACAAAGATCAAACATTCGTGCGGCGCTGCACACGGATGTTTCACTCAATATTTCGCTGTACGCTTGCTCATATAGAAAAACATCTTTGGACCCTCTGGCTGTCATTTTTTCTCTTTTACGTGGCATCTGAAAAAAGACATGTTAAAAATGCAACACATGGCTACTCCTTACATACTATTTCCTATCAACACAACTATATCCTGCCACCTCATTAAACACCATTCGCCACCATGGCGAGTGACACTTTAGGTTATAGGTGCGCTAATATACTTGTTGGGGTCAATTGTACCATGGGGTTGATTGTACCGTTACAATTGACCCCTAAAATGTTATTACAACTGTTCCTAACGACATTTTTCGAAAGAATATTCATAAATCAAAAAAATTTCTACTCTACTAGACAAACCTCCTACGATAAATTCTGCACAATACACACAGATTCAAGATAAAATGCTCTATTTACGGAAAGTGTGTTGATTTAAAAGTAATAATAGATTGTACAAACAGCAAAAACTTACGATTCCATAGCGAAAACACAAAAACCGCGATCGACGCGTCCACACCTCACGGAGCACTCTGCCGACAGGCTCCAAACTTGCGCCGCGTCACGGACGATGCCCATACGCACGCACAAACCTAAGCGTTGCTTAGCAACCGAGATATTGCGCATGTTACTATTGACCCGTGTTACTTTTGTCCCTGGTCTCCCCTACGTAATTGCGATAGATTCAAAAAGTATAGCTTCCTAACATATAGAAACGATGTAGCGATGACGATCTCGTATTTATCCGTACGCTTGTGTCTTTCAGTATGGGCTGAGTAACGGCGAAGAGGAGGAAGGCAGCGGTTTCCTGCACCAGCGCAACGTCACCGCGCACGCCAAGCTCATGGCCTCCACGTAGCGCCCGCGCCGCCCCGCCCCCGCCCCCGCCCCCGCTGCCGCGACTCCACGCCGCGAGTCGTCCAACAGAAGCTAAAGCCCGCTGTCACCGGACGGTGTAGTGATCTCGTGTTCACATCACGCTTATGAATGGAATCTCAACAGTAGTAGCAAAGATTCAGGTGTAAAGCTTTCTATAGCCAATCTCAGAGTGATATTATACTTATACCGATCCGATAATTTTTAATCGACACTTTAGACACTAACCGACGAAATGGGCCATGCGTATTATGCGGCCGATATGGTGTGTGTAGTGATCTCTGATTTATGCTTTCTATAATTGTATAAACTTATCATAAAGCAAGTTATCGAAGAACGCCTATGTACACATTGTAAATACTAGCTGTAAGTACATAATTAATAATTAGGGTATTATTTGTCTGTATGATATAAAATAAGCATAGCATTTGTTAGGCTGTACCTACATTATTGATGCGGTCGACAACGAAAGTAGCTGAACAACAAAAGTACCATGCCGTGCCGATGCCACAACAAATTCTTGCTTTTCTCTCATGGTAGTCAACAAGTATGAAGTATATAAAGATGGGCTACTTTCGTCTCCGACTACACGAGTGGCCAGTGAGAGGCCGTAGGTGATGTTTACTGACTGAAACTATCTTCGCAAGTATTATTAATAACTATTGTGTTCTAGGTAAATGGACATACTATACATGCTAGTAACGTCACATATACATATGCATTGATTTAACGAATACTTATTTTTTATATAAATTATAATAATTGTGGTTTATTTTCTATATTTTTTAAATATACCTTCCACTTTATAGTAAACAAGTTGTCACTATGAGTAATGAAAATATGAATATTAAGGTAGGTATGACAACGTTTTAGACATAAACCATCATTTTTATAAGCGATGGTGACAATGATTATTATTTAACAAAATGTAACTTTGCTGTGTTAACTATTAACTTGTAAGCATGTGTCTGACCGCTATTCCATGCGCACTACTGGCGCATAGTGCGTGGTCAGACTTAAATGACTTTGCATGTGCAGTGATGTAACAAAATTTAAGTTAATGTTTATGGTAAGATTGCAACTATGCATAAGTTGGTCCCGTGTCCTATCGTTAAATACAAAATGTTAGTCAAAAGATAAATCTGCACTAAAGTACAGAACATCTTACCTCTTTGACTTGCATAGTTTATTAATAGAAACATGTAAGTTAAATTAATCAGTATTCTTTATTAACAATGGAGATAAATCGTAAAAAAAACAAATTTTAAAGCTTGTGTATGGAATAAGAACTGAAGATTAAAAACAAAATAACTAAATGCACTTGCATTCTCAAATCAAACAATCTCGTATTTATTCTTATGAACAACATGTGAGTTAGTGTTAAGCAAAATCAATGGCATTTATTAAATAACTGTAAATAGTACTTTTAACTTAGAGAAAACAATATTATAGACAGAAGATTAAATTGTTTTATACCAACAATGCACATATTTTATCACAGAACTTTGATATTGGCTAATTTTATAAGTCAATAAGAAATATATTATGTACAAATGGTAACTTTAACATGAAGTGAAATAAATATTTGAGCACAAATAGTCGTTTGTTACGCCTCCCCCGCGTCGCGCACGGCGTTGTGCAGCGCGTCCCCGGCCAGCCGGTAGTAGCACCACTGCTCCGAGTTGGTCAAGTTCACCGCACCCTTGCCTTCATAAAAAGACCGGGCCGGATTCCACTCCAGGACATGAAAATCTAGACGAGAACAGCCACTCTTGGATGCTTCCTGTAAAGTACAACATCATTTATCATTAAGCAATTCAAGATACTTAATTTATTTTAAAATATTGCCTTGGATAGAATTTCCGTATGGCCACTATGGCTATGGCGTTTGCAAATTAACCAGGTGTGCATTAGAAGAACCAACAAGAGGATAGGAATGTGTTTGGAAACTTCACGGTAAAAACCCCTACTATTGGAATAACAATTGCATACTCAACAAATAGACACAAATTATGGTTTATACCTTAGCAACGGCATTGAAGAGCCGCTGGCCGATGCCGCGGCGGCGCTGCGCGTCGCGCACATACAGGTCCTCCAGCATCATGGAGCGGCCCTGCCATGTGGAGTACGTGGGGAAGTACAGCGCGTACCCGATCACGGGCTGCGGCGCACCGGCCTTCAGCTCCGCCACTTTGCAGTGAAATGCAGGAGGGCTCGCATCGAAACCATCACGCTCCAAATCTACCAATTATTTCAATACATAGTTCACGATTCTTAAATTAATCCTAATTCACAAATAATTTCCAACGGTTGTGCACACCTTGAACAGACATTTTCGGGCCACCAGGCATTTTCTCAAAATCTGCAAGCTCCTGAAATTTAAATATTTCATAACAACAATATAAGTATAACCACCTGTTTTACAAAAAAAATGTATTACCAATTAACTATGGTCAGACTCTTACTGACTATATACTTAAAAGATATATACAGAACACAAAATACCTATTCATTACTATGTAATCTAAGTATGTAATACTTTAGAATGAAAATTATATGACAAAAAATTACATAGGTACTTATTTTTCTCTTCACAAACCTGAATCATTTCAGCTACCGCCTTCATATCTTCCTTTTTGGCCGGGCGAATCTGTATTTCTTTTTCATTATATTGAGCTTTCTTAATTTCACTCATTGTTACAATATCCAGAATAATGAAAAAACATAGGTAAATCTAAATCAACAACCTTCAATTTTTTTTTGTTAACATTACTTAATTATAAAAAATGTAAAGAGAATGTACCTTTTTTTTAGTATGTACTTTTCTTTGGTTTTATGTAAGAAAGGACAAGGGATTTAGCCCATACAGCCAAAACTTCAGTATTTTTGGTGACTAATATTGATAATTATAATTTCTGTAACATAGTATATAACAAATTCGATCCCAGTGCTGTCTGTATGGTTAGATCTTTCAAACTACGCAACAGATTTTAATGCAGTTTTCAACAATAGATAGTGATTCAAGAGGAAGGTTTTTATGTGTAATACATGCATATAATTGGACCCGGTAGGTGACGCTGCTATAGGGTTCTATAGGGTACGGGTGTTCACATGCACGGGCCGCTAGTACATATATAAAACAGTTTTCCCCACGAACCTCTTAGAAGAGAGATTTCTGAAATGTAGAGATCTCACAAGCGTAGGTAGTCATAATCAGCCGGCATCTCGGTATAAACTCCTTTCTTGGCCATTATCATCTTTCTCAGTCTTTTCCTTGCTCTTCTTTTAGCTAAAGCTTTTTTTTTTAGATTTTTGGCTTTAACTTTGCTTATTTGCTCAATGCTTATAACCTTTTTCGTTACGTGCTGATATCACCATCATCATTTCAGCCAAAAGACGTCCACTGCTGGACAAAGGCCTCGACTTCTCAGTCTTTCTGACACTGGTAACATTACATACATACATACACACAACAACATACACACACTACATATGTGTTTGATGAAATATATTTTCATTGAAGAAAAGATAAATTGCATTTAAAACTATTTATTAGGGTGTAATATTGTATATTGTAATAATTTTAACATTTAATATAACTATTAATTAATTATACATACTTACACTTCAGTCTGCTTAACTTTACAAACGAAAATAATAATATAACTTTAAACAACTTAAAAAACAAATTGTTATTTCAGTATAAAAATACGTTTATTATAATTTATCTGTTAATGCTATGCGTTAATTAAATTATTATAATCTGAACTTCTTTATGTTACAATCGAAATGCAAGTGATACGCCGACGTTCCGTATTTACAACGCTTACCTACTCAACTGCAGTTAAACACTAATTTGCAATACTTTACAAAACGTAACAGAACCGCAGCCCTTCATCAACGCCGACTCGTCTTTACTCAACAGTGCCACCCGCTTTCCAGTTTCACAATCAATTTGTTTATCTACGTGACCATATAAATCTGATACCAGGTAGTGTCAATTGTAGTGTAGTGGTGATCGTTTAGCTGACATAGTAGTATATATTGCATCTACTGGAAATGGCATAAGGTCATTGGTCGACGTCGATAGACCCATCACTACGAGTGCTACAAGCCCGCACGCGCGCAGCAATCTCGTCAAATGATTTAACTATCTAAGTGATCAAAAATATTAAAGCTACACTAGTCGTCTACCATACGAGGAGCGCGTTTTCGATCGAAGGAATAGACTCTTAACGGCATGCGATATCGTTACAAATGAAAATATAATTTTGATTCGCTTATGTCGTCGAATAATCGTTGGGAAAACCGAGATCTTCGCGAAATTCAAGTTTGACGGGAACGATAATTTTTTAGGACGTAAATTATTTATTATACTCGGGAAACGCGACTCTTCAGAAAGAACTGAAGAAATACTGTGAGTAAATTTAAACATAGGTACAGGCAGACGCCTGCACGTCAGACTATCCAAAATAAAGTTTCAACGTGTATCGAAGAAGTTTAACAGTGCGCGGTAGTTCGACGCGCAGGCTCGCGTACGCAGGTTACCGCCGCCGTCGTCTTTTCTTTAATCGACGACTAGGTACTTAAAAGTCAAAAGCGACCTCGTCGTTCTTTTAATTCGACTCTGAAAATATCTCGAATGGGAGTGAAAATATTCATATCCCATATTCATCGTCCAGTTTTCAAGAATTTCGCAAACTCGGTGTCTCTAACGACGCTCCGACACGTCTATACGCCACGAGTCCACAACTCAGTTGTAACGGGCGGCGGGCGGCGCGCGCTCAGTGCGGGAAGTCGGCGCGCAGGTTGAACTCCGTGTAGGCGCTGGACCACGAGCTGGCCGCCCCCAGCGCGCCCGGCGCCGCCGCTGCAACACCGCACATGTACTACCGCTGCCCGACCGCGCTCGGCACGGCACGTCACGCGGCAGCGGCAGCGGACCGGACAAACTTTGTACGTTTCGGTATCTCATGATTACTTCAAATTTCAATATAATAAAGTAAAGTAAAATAAAAATAGTCTGCGACTGTCCCGCTGCCGGATAAAGGCTTCCGTCGAATACGGACATCGAGATACTTTAAAAAAAGTTTAATTAACTTATGCAATTAAAATAACGCCCGATTTCATTAGTTAATTCGAAATTGCATAATTTTAAGTTGTTTTTTAATATTGTCAATTGACTCTGTAGATTTTCTTTGTGTGATTATTTTATTAGTTCGGTTTGGTTAGTTAATTTTCTTGATAGATAAACTATTTTGTCATACTCACAAAACTACTTTAAAGTTTTATGGGATAGCGAAACGTATAAAGCTTCTCAACTACAATCGAACGTCGCATAGGTATGCTACCTTAACGTTAATGGGACGACATTGGCTAATTAGCGTAAGTAAAAAATACAACTGGGGACCGTTGTAATAAAAATCGCTCAGATTGCAAAAGTCGTAGGTTCGAATCCCCGATAGACCAGTCCCTATATTTAGATTCAAATTGAGTTAAGATAAGTTAGGATCATAACTCACATAGCTGAGCGATGAGCTTCTGCGGCGTGCCGGCGGGCGGCGAGCCCGGGCTGCGCTCGTCCTTGGGCTCCGGCTCTGGAAGGGCCGGCGCACCGTTAGCATGGCTAGATATAGGTAGTCTGTGGCTCACGGGGCGGTGTGTGCGACTAACCACTGTATGTAAATATTTATAAAATACAGTGAAAAAATTAAATGTTTACTCGACCCAGCCAGGAATCAAACCTGGGTCTTCCGCAATCCGGGCGGCTGCACTGACAATTATGCTACCGTACAGTCACGTGCAATGAAATGTATACATGGACAGAATTTTGAATAAATGTTTACTCTGAAAATTTCAAAAACAAGGGGGTGCCGCGCGGTATTTCGAAAATTTACGTGTTTTTAAGTCACTGGTGCTAGGCGCTGAATAGGTCACATTACATTAAAAGAACTAGTGTATGTTAGCTTGTCACAAGGCAAGGTTGTCTTGGAATTTGAAACAAATACCCAGAAACTGCATAAACAATACGTAAAAGTAATGATATCTAAAAAAATATTAAATATTATATAAAATATTTCTTCATAAACTTTGTAAATATAGCACAAATGAAACAATGATACACTTATAAAACTGTAACAGTTTTCACTATTTTGTCAAATGTGTATTAATTTCGACAAAATGTACACAATGTAGTTTGCAATATAATGTAAACATTCATTTTTGTCATTTACAAGCTTTTATTTAGTTTTACCTATGTCCCGATATTTGATCCACTTCCCGGTTACCGAATGAGCTGAAATTTTGCATGCATGTTTAAATCGGATGACAATGCAAAATTATTATGACATGAATCTGATCTGATGATGGAACCGGAAGGTGGCCATAGGAACTCGGTAGTTAAACGACACAACCTTATCGAGATTGGGCTCGTATGATTCGTCTTGACGAGTACTTTGGTGCTAGATGGTAACCAGGGTTTAATGACGGAGCTGGAAGATGGCCATAGGAACTCGGTAATTAAACGACACAACCCCATCGAGTTTAAACTCGTATGATTCGTCTTGATGAGTACTTTGGTGCTAGATGGTAACTAGGGTCTGATGATGGAGCTGGAAGATGGCCATAGGAACTTGGTAAATAAACGACACAACCCCATCGAGTTTGGGCTCGTATGATTCGTCTTGACGAGTACTTTGGTGCTAGATGGTAACTAGGGTCTGATGATGGAGCTGGAAGATGGCCATAGGAACTTGGTAAATAAACGACACAACCCCATCGAGTTTGGGCTCGTATGATTCGTCTTGACGAGTACTTTGGTGCTAGATGGTAACTAGGGTCTGATGATGGAGCTGGAAGATGGCCATAGGAACTTGGTAAATAAACGACACAACCCCATCGAGTTTGGGCTCGTATGATTCGTCTTGACGAGTACTTTGGTGCTAGATGGTAACCAGGGTCTGATGATGGAGCTGGAAGATGGCCATAGGAACTTGGTAAATAAACGACACAACCCCATCGAGTTTGGGCTCGTATGATTCGTCTTGACGAGTACTTTGGTGCTAGATGGTAACCAGGGTCTGATGATGGAGCTGGAAGATGGCCATAGGAACTCGGTAAATAAACGACACAACCCCATCGAGTTTGGGCTTGTATGATTCGTCTTGACGAGTACTTTGATGCTAGATGGTAACCAGGGTCTAATGATGGAGCTGGAAGATGGTCATAGGAACTCGGTAGTTAAACGAGACAACTCCATCGAGTTTGGGCTCGTATGATTCGTCTTGACGAGTACTTCTGTGCAAGAACTAAAAAGTTAAAAATAAAGTAAAATAAAAAACTTTTTAAAAACAAGCTTTTCATCATTATCACCATCATCAACTCATTTTATGTCCCCACTGCTGGGGCACGAGCCTTTCCTATGGATGGATAGGGAGAAGGGGCCATAAACCACCACGCGGGCCCAGTGCGGATTGGTGGTTGTTAACGACTGCTAATGCAGCCGGGACCAACGGTTTTACATGCCTTCCGAAGCACGGAGGAGAACAAGCTTTTATTACTTGTTAATAAAAAGGAACTAAAAATTTTAAAATAGTTTAAACCTGATAATAAGAAAATTTTTGCGTTTTTATTACAGACCCATTTTTTTTTAAATAAAAGCGTGTTACATTGTGAATTGTGATTGCAAAAGAAAAATAATGAAGGTGTATTATACTAAATGTTCTTTAATGTTCCATTAAAATGTAACACGCTTTTATTTATATAAAAATTGGGTCTGTGATAAAAACGCAAAGGTTTTCTTATTATCAGGTTTAAACTATGTTTAACTTTTTAGTTCTTTTCTTATTAACAAGTAATAAAAGCTTGTTTTTAAAAAAAAAATTTTTATATGTTATGTTTTATTCGGTTATGCGTTATGCGCGTAGTTTGTGATTGTTATGAGTTGCAGCGGAATTCAGATAATCGTTTACGTAAAGCATTATCTATTGTGGTGTTTGTTTTTATAGTGAAAGACAGAATGAGTAATAACAATGTGCCGTACCGAATTTCTTCGCATGAAAAACAAAAAATTGTTGTTTTAAAAGAACAGGGCCGCTCTGTTATCGATATTTCAAATAAAATAGGCATCACAGTGAGTATATATTATATGTTTAAATGATTATTAATTAATCAATACTTGGTTAATCACTGACTGCATTATAATCAATTAAAATGAATGTCAAAATCTTTTATTTCATATACATCAACTCCTCAGAAACGGCAAATCTACCTACTTTCCTTATGCTTTTTATAAATTAATGATTAATAAGGTAACATATATATTTGTATTATATAATATATTATAGCGTGTATACATTGTTTTAAAATTGCATTGTATATATGTCAAAGATATTGTCACATATACATAATTATAAACTTGGAAGTGTATAGTAGCACTGATAGTGTTCTGTATACTTCACTATGAAGACAAAGTATACCTAATTTTTACCCAGTTTGAAGAATATATGATTTTAAATACAACACGACATACTTATTTTTGAAATATCAAATATTTACATATATTTGAAAATGTATCGCTGTATACATATCAATGCACGTGACTGTACGTCAGCCTTCCCAGTAGTATATTGGTCAGTGCAGCCGCCCGGATTGCGGAATAGAATAGGGTCGGGTAGGCATTTAATTCATTCACTGTATTTTATAAATATTTAATTCAGCTTCAGTGCAGCAATTTTTTTTTTAATTAGCACTTTAAAAAAAGTAAAATTTAGTGAATGTAATACATTGTGATAACGTTTGTTTGATCCCAAGAAATAAAAAATAAATTGATCTTAAACTCTGTCGAAAGACTAAAGTTTTACTACATTAATCTTAAAAAATATGTTTTGCCTAAATATAATAATGTACATGGAAGTAGAAAATTAAGTTACTTAATACCAGCTTATCTAAATGACTTACCTAATGACCTTCAAAAATTGTATTCGGACACGGTAATTGCCAAGTATAAATCAAAATTTAAAAAATATTTCTTACAAAATTGTCATCTTCATAATCTACCTTACTAGTTTTTTTTTTTTCTTTTTGTAAAAAATCATACCTATTCTTGTTTGCAATTAGCTTAATTTATAAGTATTAAGAGTGGCTCTCCTACACAGATAAACCCTACAAGGTTTCCGTGTTAGGATTATTGTAGTGTAAGTAGGATTTTGCAAAATGATTTGAACAATAAATTAAAAAAAAAAAAAAAAAAAAGGTAAAAAATTTGATAAATAAAACACATTGTTATAAAAAAAATCTTGTGTGTGAAATAACAATAAGTAGTGTTAGTGAGCAACGATAAGGTCGAAAGTGGAAGCAAAGGAAGTCCTCGGTAGTTGAGATCAACAGTAGTCGGTACGGCGAACGTCGACCCTGCGCCTGCGTTCGAGTGGCTTGCTCGTGTCGGTGCGATGCGGGAGGTTGATCCAGCATGTAGAAAGAGATCACCGTTAGCTGTTTATGATGTTCTTAACGGCGTAATTGGACTTTTTGTCGGTGGCGAGTAAGATAAAGGGTTCCTTGTGTCGTGTGATCGAAACATCATCAGGTTTCTAGATGTGGTGGCATCACGCAAGCGAGTCCCCGTCTCCTACTAGATTCTCCCTGGCGTTCGGATCGTATCGCTACGTACCGTGGGCGCGGCGGCCCTGCGCCTGCGCCTTGAGCAGCTTGCTCATGGTATTCCGCGGCGTGGGCGGCGGCCGCTCCAGCGCGCGCCCGTGCACCACCGACATGTGCCGCTCCAGCATGTAGCTGCGGGAAGCGAACGACCACGTTTATCGACACTCAATTATGACAGACGGTGTCAGTGTTACGGCAGAAGAAAAGCTCTATGTAACGTCGAGACGTATTCTAGTCAAACTCGTTATTTATATATTAGGTTGGGGAAAAAGTCTTTTCGCATATGCGAAATAATACTATATAGTATGTATGAACTTGTAATAAAATCTCTTCGAATATACTTTTTGTATCTGGCTGGTTTTGGTATCATTAAGTTTAAATTTTAAAGAACATAATAGGCGTGACAAAAGATTTTGAAATCCTCTTCCGTAATGTAGGTACAAATCTAATAATTACGAAAAAAACTTTATTTCGGTAATAAACTTAAGTTTAACGAAATTTAAAGCCATTTTTCTAATATTTTTTCAATAATGCGCGAAAACAGCTCGCGGTGTCATGGCGTCGGCTCTGACGTCACAACAACGTAAGCATGTCATTGCAACGCCATTGCGTCTATGCGTAGCGAAAAAAGAAAACTAAACATTAAATTAATTCGTGTGATAAAAATGAAGTTTATAAGTGGTGTACAGTACCTCAGTGTAAAAACGCATAAATAAGAACACCCAACAAAGTGTCTGTAAGTACATGTTCTACACAAGAAAATAATAAGTTAAGTGGGTTAAGTGGTTAAAGCTCGTAAAGCGAAATTTTAGGTGTTTACTATGATGAGGTAAAATACTACTAGTACTAGTAGGTGCTTTATAGTTATAGAAATTAACTCGTTTTATCGGGTATTAACATGGTATTAACTCTAAAGTAACAACTTAAAAGCTGTGAGGGGAGCTAACTTTAAAAATAAACAATGACAAGTTTATTGTAAAAATAACCTATGAAAGCAAAATAAAATAAACTCGCATGAGTTCAAAACGAGTTTGATTATATCTAAGTTGGTTATATTTAGTAGTCAAAATAAATAATTACAAAATTTACTTATTTACTTACAACGAAATTTTCACGTTTCTAAACTTAGACGAGTTAAATCTTTATTTGTTGCGAGGAAATCGCCCAACATCAAGACATCAATCCTGGGCAGAGTTGTTTGCCTTAACAAAGCTTGGTTCCATTGTTATAGTCGAGTGGAGTCGATAAATCACAAGTAAACGAATAAAAAATCAATTCGAATGTGTAATCAGCAGCACAGAGTGAAAGCTTCCTTATAGCGCGCAAAATTTACAATTACTTTGGTAAGGTTGTCACATGACGTTATGATAAACAGTAACATGGCAGATCAAATGTTCAACCATTATACACGTTCTAAGATTTCAGCTCCAATATTTATAATATTTGCTTTAAGAAGTGTTTGCGAAACTACGTGAAATAGGCAATTTTTTTATATTTCTGGCAGTACAGTAATTAATATTTTACAGTAAACCAATCTAATTTAAATCAAACAATAAAACCTCAAATAATTACAATATTTTTACAAGCGATGACAGTTCACAACACGTAACAACACGTTTAACACTCACTGAGATTGTCCGCTGGCTGTGCCAGTGTAAACCGGTTTGTCCTCTCGCGGCGCGTACGTGAACCCGTCGTCGGTGAGAGGTCACGCACACATAATTGTGCTAGTAGTAGTGTACCGTTCGCAACACGCTATAAGGAAGCTTTCACTCTGTTAGATATTTACTCATGTGATTAGTAATATTCACAACAACAAAACACAGTGAAGGACAATATTGACAGCGGAGTTCACGTATTCGTGACGTCATGCGGTGTTTCAGTCAAAATGGCCGATTGCAGTATTTTAATGTTTTATTTTATTGAAAATCTTAACGATCTCAATTTTTTTTAATACATAAAACTAAACTAGTGTTTTAAATTTTATTAATATGTATTTTCCCCTAAAATCATTAAATCGTTAATTTTTTGATACTGTCGTCATGCAATTCAAATTAAGAAAATGTGTAATTTTCATTTGTTTTTCTTACTGTCAAGATGAGTGAATCTAAATACACAGACGCTTTCGGGCCCAGACACAATAGAATTCAATTGTTCTGTTGTAACCAGAGCACATGAGTGGCTAATGAAGAAATTCGATACATTTATAATATCACTAAAAAAAAGGTAAAAATGCAACGCAAGCCGCGAAAAAAATTTGCGATGTTTATGGACCTAGTGCAGTGTCTGTGAGAGTAGCACAAATTTGGTTTAAGCGTTTTCAATCCGGAATAGATTTCCGGAATCCGGAATTTTGATGTCAAAGATGCACATCGCTCTGGTCGCCCTATTACGGATAAAATGGATGCCATTTTTGAAAAAGTGGAGCAAGTTCGGCATATCAGTAGTTACGACGTAGCTGAAGAACTAGGTATTTACCACAAAACAGTTTTGGCGCATTTGAAAAAAACTGGGTACACAAAAAAGCTCGATATTTGGGTACCTCAGGAGCTCACTGAAAGAAATCTAATGGAACCGTGTACTCATTTTGTGATTCTTTATTACGAAATAATGAAACCAAACCATTTTTGAAGAAGCTGTTATCTAGTGATGAAAAGTGGATCACGTACGACAAGAACATGCGAAAAAGGTCGTGGTCAAAGGCCGGTCAGGCTTCACAGACTATGGCGAAACCCGGGTTAACTCGCAACAAGATGATGCTGTGTGTAGGTAGGATTGGAAGGGCATTATTCATTATGAGCTGTTACTACCAGGCAGGACCATCGCTTCTGAACTCTACTGCGAACAACTGATGAGTGATGAGATAAAAGCAAGAAGTTAAAAGTAAGCGGCCGGAATTAATCAACAGAAGGGGTGTGGTTTTTCATCATGATAACGCTAGACCTAACACATCTTTAGCCACTCAGCAAAAATTAAGAGTTTGGCTGGGAGGTGTTAATGCATCCGCCGTATAGTCCTGACCTTGCACCTTCAGATTTCCACCTGTTTCGGTCTCCTCAGAATTCTTTAGGCAGTGCCAGGTTAACATCACGAGAGGACTGCCAAAACCGCTTGTCGCGGTATTTTGATCAGAAGCCTCAAAATTTCTATAGCAATGTGATCATGTCTCTACCTACAAGATGGCAAAAGTTATCGAACAAAATGGCACCTACATACTTTGGTTAAATGTAAATAAACTATATTAAAAAATGTTTTGAATTTTCTTAAAAAATGCGAAGAAACTTTTTCCCCAACCTAATATTACAATAAACTTAAAAATGTTGTTATTCTAGTAGTCGTCCAGTGGTCGAAATTCGAACGTTTCATTATAAATAATTTCGGGACTTCTTCTCCTATAACTATACCAAATCTCACACTGCTACGTGCGCGCGTGTGCTAAAAAAAGGCCCGCGAAGTTTTCATATTATTTTAAAAGTTAGATGTCGCTAGAGATCCAATGAAATAAGTTACAATAACACAGTAAAATTAAAGTTATAAGACGTACCGCCTCTCGAAGCGGTCGGGGCAGAAGGTGCAGCGGAAGAGGTGTCGGCGCGGCTGCGGCGGCGCGGCGGCGGCGGGCGTCTCGTGCGACTTGCTGTGCGCCGCCAGGTTGTACCTGCGTCGTTGCCGGGGTACTTTGTCATTATCGACCAACGCAAGCCCACACAGATATATCTTACATACGAACATAATATATATGAAACAATGTTTATTAGTAAATAACACTTTTTAAATTAAATTTATACATAAATGTTAGTAAGGTAAGAGTAGGAAGGATGTGCTGGTTGACACCTTGTTTAATCGAAAGCGTTTAATGTGGCACAAAGTACTCACGAGATTAAAACAAAAGGTATGTCATTATTGTACATGAAATAAAATGCAAAACCAGCATGGTTTGGCAACAGAAACTGGAGGTCTACTATGAAACGCCGATACCGAACATTCGGGCCCGACCGAAACTCGACCGATGTTTACAATATGACCCTACTCTGAACTATGTTCGGATGATCTACAAACCTTCGAAACCATAGACAATCATCGCATGAATATCGGAACGAATGAAACGAAGTGTTAGGGCAATCAACTTATCGATGTTTTATCGCTAGGCTCGTTTGAGTATTTTAATTAAATAAATACGTCAAACTAATAACTAAATTAAACTTATATAAACAAATTAGATAGCTATGTGTCACATTGACTACTTTAAGACAAGAAAACTGAATATTTCTAAAGTTTTAGAATATTTAACAAAATTAAAGCCGTATACTATTAATCCCTTTGTCTTTTGTCCATTGAGATATTTAAAAAGTATTCGATTCGTTTAAACTTTTAGAAAAGTTTAAGAAGTTTCAAGCAACTCGACATTGGCGAAATTATTTGTGTTGAAAAGACACTCCAGAAGCCATTACACAAGAAAATAATAGTTTCAAGCATCATGTCGGCGAGTCCTACAGCGACTCAAATAGAGACACTCCTCGACTTCCTTGACTAGCACCGAGACTTGGCAAAAGGAAGTTTGAGGAGTGTGGAGGGCCGAGTGCGTTCCCACAGGTTGTGGGAAGAGTTGTGCACAACCCTTAATGCCATGGGTGGGTGCACTAAAACCACGAAGCAGTGGCAGAAAGTAAGTTTTATCCATTGTAATATCAGTTATATTGCTTGACATACGTAATAACATCTAACAAACAGTCTAATGTATTATATCCAAGGAAAAAGCCTTTATAAAAAAAGTATTTTACAAATTTACTATAAGTACTTTAGTCGCGGGGTCTATTCCACGGCGATTACGTTTTGCGGGCAAAAGAGGCACCACTTCCTGGCAGAAGTCCTCATAAAGTGCCCGACTGAGACGGTAATTCGATATGAATTCTACGTCGGGCACTAAATTCAAACTGAAGGAGTCGCGGGTGCGTCTGCGATCTCTTCGACGCTCCAAACGCTCTTCAAAGAGGGCCAATTCAATCAAACACATACGTGCTGCCATTTTACTGCAATTATAATCACATTTAACTATAAAACAAACAAACAAAACACACAAAATTGCGTAAAATAAATAAAACTTTCTACTTACGATAATCACAAGGTAACTATTTTGATAACGTGAATTTTGACAGTAAATCACCGCCAAAACATTTGTCAAATTCAAATTATCGTTCGGACTTCGTGCGTTCAGAGTAGGGTTTACGATGCATCAAACGTCAAACGAAGTTCAGACGGAATGAATGATAAGTGCGGGCCGACCGACCAAACGATAGAGATTCGTAGTAAGAAACGTGCGAACAATCGGCCGATACTTTGAGTTGCGGCGTTTCGTAGTAGGCCTCCTGTTATCGCGTAGTGTGGTCACCATCCAAACTGAAACAGTATCCTAATTCCTATTATCTAAACCAATTAACTTGTACTGTTCCGGACGTAAAGTTATAGTTTAAATAGTTATAAGATTTATTAGGTATAGAAAGAAATACGTTTTAGTATAGCGTCCTTATTACGTCGCAAATTAGGTTAAAATCAGTTAGAATCACATAAGATGCTTTTTTTTTACGTTTATTCTAACGTTGAAAATAGTTTAGAGATGTTAGTTGAAATCATAAATAGCACGAAACTTATTAAAGTTTCTAGAAATGTGTTCTAGAAAAGTATGGAAAGCGAAATACATGTCAGAAAGAGAGGCATGTTCTTCGCTGGACTATAAATACGCGGGGCTTTCTATGGTCGGCATTCAGATTCATTCAATCGGAGCAATCGGATTCAGACAGTAATAGTTCGTCTTACGATTCAGTGATCAATAGATCGCCTTACGAATCAATAGTAAATAGATTAATAGTAAATATTAATCTGTTTACTATATATTCATAATAGTATAATAGTAAATAGTAATAGTGAAAGTGTACTCATGTAGTGTAATAGAGACAGGCTGAACGCTCAAGTGTTTGCTTCGTACTACGGAAGTTTCATTTCGTCACTATCACACGACCTTCGTAACTTAGCTATAGCAAGAAATAATTGCGCAATTCAGCAATAGGTGCATATGGGACTAGCATTATAGTATTCGTAATATTTCGGTCCCGCACATGTACGATTGTTTTATAATAATTTGGAAATAATAAATGGCAAGGCAATAGATTGAATTGAAGCAAACAGCTGAGCACGGAGCTAGTTAATTTATATACAATATATTAAAGGATTAACCTTTCGTGATCCCGAGCCATCTCCGTGGAAGAGAAGAGACTGTACTAGGTTTTTTAGTTGGTATACCTCTCCCACCCTCGTGTAGCTTTACTGGTTAGATGAAAGATGAGGAGGAGAGTCTCACAAAACGCACGTCAGTCCTTTTTTCCTTTTTTTTTTGGACAGTGGAAAGCTTGACGTCCGAATACTAACGCGCTGGCGCCCGCGCCAGGGAGACGCGGTCGGTTATGTGGCGCCGGTCTATGCGCTAAGCATTTTACCTAGTTTGAAAAAAAAGGACGGTAGTTATGGTATCAGCCGCACGCACCTCTCCGAGAACCGTTTCCCGCAGATGGTGCACTCGTGCCGCTTCTCGCCGCTGTGCACGCGCTTGTGCCGCTTGAGGTGCGAGCGCGTCATGAGCGCCAGCCCGCACACGTCGCACGCGTGCGGCTTCACGCCCGAGTGCGACAGCTTGTGCATCTTGAACGACGACGTGTGGATGAACGACTTGCCGCACAGGTCGCACTGCGGGACGAACACCACTACATTACACTTATACCAGCACGGGTCCAAAACGCCTAAAAAATAAGTGTTTCAATTTAATATTTAGGGTACGTGCCATCCGTGCTTCGGCAGACACGTAAAGCCGTCGATCCTGGCTGCATTTGCAGTAATTAACAACCACCGCTCCGCACCGGGCCGTGGTTTGTGGCCCGTTCTTCCTATCCATCCATAGAGAAGGCTCATGCCCCAGCAGTGGGACCATAAAATGAGCTGGTGATGATAATTACTGAAAGTTACTGAAAGGATGATGCATAACATGTACCTGATAATTGAGTTTGCCAGTATGAATATTGTTGTGTCTCGCCAGGGCTCCCTTGGAGGGAAATAGTTTATTGCACTCTTCACATTTCCAATCACTTATACCTGAAGTCAGATAATAAGATAGTCATTAGCAGCGGTTTATAAATAGAACATACACAGCTATAGTCAAGTAAAGTATTTTTTGTTATAAAACAGTCATGTTTTTACTAAAAAGTTGATAATCTTATAAAACAAATATAAAAAGACACTTGAACAGTGCCAAATACGTAAATACCTTTGTGCAACGCGATGTGTATGTCGCAGGCGCGCTTGTGCTTGTAGTGCGCGCCGCAGACCTCGCAGATGTAGGGCGGCTTGGAGCCGTCGTGCTTCAGCTTGTGCTGCTCCAGGCGCGCTGCCGAACGTCACCACCAACCAACGTCACCCACACAGGACCAAACAGAACTGGCCTCTCAAACTAACCAGTACTCGCCCGTGACTCGGGCCAGTACTTGTTGGTTTAAAATTCTTTTAAAATACAAACCTATGATAGGTTTGTCTAAAACTCGAATATATTAAACTACAAATTACTTTGTACTTATAAATTTGAAATTTTATTTTTATTTTAATGTAGTTACGATATTTCACTTTAATAATTTATTTTCATAATAAAATACATAACAGTGTAGTGTGTGTACGCCATATTAACACAAACTACAATGTCAACACTACAACAGCACAAACCTGATACCTATTTATTTGTTAGTTTCTATAGTAAAAAAAGTAAAATTTAAAATACATAATACATATTTGAAGCATATTTGACAATAATATCTTACAACATAAGAACGTAAGAATATTCAACTCAACAATGATTAGTTTGAGACAAAAATATACTATTTCAACTTTTGCATTTAAAAAAGGAATCTGTGACCACGGACCCTGCAAAGGGTTAACATTAAAAAGTAATGTGTAAAATAAATGCGAGTAGATCCGTAAAAGTTGTTTCATTTCAGGTAAAAATAATAATAATAAAAAATTTATGTCTTAAAAATAAGACAAAGCAGTCTATGACTCATGGACTGCAGATTTTAAGTCCACAGAATCTGCTTTTCTGTCACAGCCTATCCTAGGATACCTATCCAAAGCTTATATGCAGACATAAAAATGGCTTCAAATAAACTTCACACTAACCTTAAGTGATCACACACACAATATTTCAATAAATGATTTAATTAACACTTAATTGTACACATGCAAATCAAAAACATTTGCTTACCTAGTGATGAGTATTTAGCATCACACAGGTCACATCTGTGTATAGTTCTTTCTCCCTTCTTGGTGCTCTTTTGTACTGAACTGTTTTTAGATTTTAATGGTCTACCTACTCTAGCTTTTTTAGGCTTAATTGGTTCCTCATCTGGTATATAATTAGAACTGTCATCATCATCATCATCATCAAAGTCTCCCATTTCAATTTTGGGCATTGTATCAAAACCATTGTTGAAATTGTGGGACCTGTAAACAAATAACAACTATATTGTACTTCGCACTACCTATCTATTTAAAACTATAAATTATAATATGGTGAGGCTTTAGGCCAGGGATGTACAGACTGCGGCCCGCCGGTCGAATACTGGTGGCCCGCCGACAGCAAAAATAATACTCTCGTACATTCGAAAATATTGAGTTCTATTCCAGAATAATTACCTATACTTCTGGTGGCCCACCATCAGTTCATAATTTGCCCGAGTGGCCCCTAGTCTTAATAAGTCTGTGCATCCATGCTTTAGGCTATAAGACATTAATACAGTAGGTAACTCAAAGTCACCAAGAAGAGAACACCACTAATTTTGTCAAAGAAGTTGAAAGAATATTTTAAGAAAAAAGGATTTATATTATTATTATAAAAATTAGTATTATTATGTAAGTTAACTTGTTTGTAGAATCTTATGGTATTGAGACCAGGTGAGGTTTCCCTCAATCAGTAACACTATGACTACTGGCAATATTTTGTAAAACCTCATCCTATAAATTTTCTTCCTTTATGCAAATAACTGTATGCAAGTATGTTACCCATCACTAGTTTCTTCTTTCTTGACATCGAGGAGCACCTCAGTAGCCTCATCTTGACTTCCAGAGTGAACTTCAAACTTATGTGCAGCTTCTGCTTTCTTGCCCCCTTTCTGCCGTACCAAGCCACACTCTTGGCAGTCCCAGCTGAAAACCATTAGCAATACTATATTAATGATTTTAATGAGTTTCAGCACATATTAGCAAACATATTAGCACAGGTAAGTTTTATTGTTTACATCAAGTATTGCTTGACTTGACACATCCATATTACCTGTAAATTCCAGTTACTTTGGACTTGGCTTTGCGTTTATTGGTTACAGTCTTTTTACTAGGTTTACGGTGTCTCTTCTTTTTAGCAAGAGGTTCATTGTCAGAGTCTATGCCAAAGTCAGCAAAAGCATCATTGTCATCATCATCATTGTTGCTCACCTGGGTCATACCAAGCAAAATTTCATCTTTTACAGATTCAAGCCTTATGGGATGATGAGAATGAGATTCAAATATGGGATTTTTATTGATGATAGACTCGAATGTTTCTTTCAATTTCAAATATTCAATCTCTGCTTGTTCCAACACGTTAATGAGATCATGGCAGTTCTTGCAGATGTACTTGGAATGGTGCGCTTCGTGTAGGTTGGAGCTGGTGAACTTGCACAGGAAGTCGTAGAGCGTCGTGCCCGCGGCCGTGCTGGCGGCGTAGATGTCGCAGGTCTCGCAGCTGCGCGCCACGCACACCACGCACTCGTGCGGCTCGGGCTTCACTGGCACCTCTATTTCTTTCTTGATGCCTATCAGATTTTCCTCAATGAACCTAGTGCCCTGGCCGACTATTTTGTCGGACATAGTCAGCTCGATTTCAGTCATAGTGGACAAATATTTTACGCTAGTTAACACAAAACTGAATAATGCGTATGAATAACATGGCTATTTAACACATCAGGTATTTCAGTATTAAGTTTTGTTAATTTTTCTTGACACACCAAGCAATTGACGCGATTGACGCGACACACACAGAGACAAGCATTATTTGACAGGTTTACATTTTTTTTTACTTTTGTGACTGTTTTAAGAGCGGCCAAAGGGATTCAAGTCTATCAGCCTTTACTTCATTTTATATGATGAATAATCTATACTAATAAAATAAAGCTGAAGAGTTTGTTTGTTTGTTTGGTTGAACGCGCTAATTAATAATTAAATAAATTTATTAGTATCAAAACGATTAGTTCGGATTAAAATTAAAAGTAGATTAAAAGTTCGGATGGTACCGAACTTTTATTACAAGTATACAGGTAGGGTATTTGGGAAAATCCTAAAAATATATTATAAAAAGAACCATTTTTACGTCCAAATATTGAAATTGTTTGGTACAAAAGAAAATAAATTGCAAGTGACAACCCTAGGTCTAACTGATATGAGCTGGGTAGGCTTGGTATTTCTTCAGAAAAAATTCCCCGCGTGACTTTCGGGGTATAATTTTATTTTGAGTTTTATTAATAATAAGTATTAGTTCATGAAAAGCGACGTAAAAATAAGAATATATACTTAAAACGTTGAAATCAGTAAATATTTCTAAGAAATATTTAAATTTTTAATTTTGGAGTCCACGAAAGTTATAAAAGACTTCACGAAAGTTGTTAAACATAAAATACAGATATGAAAATATAACAAACGTCTTAATATCAAACTTTAAATATTTTTATATAAAATACAGTGAAAAAATTAAACGCCCACTCGACCCAGCCAGGAATCGAACCTGGGTCTTCCACAATCCGTTGTGTTATCAATTTGTGGTATTCATTTGCAAAGATGAATCTGCATGTCCATCGGTTGCAAATACCTTTAGATAGATGGCACTAATGTCACTCTAAAGCAGTCTTTCCCAACGTGGGCGATAACGCCCCCTTGTGGGCGCTGCAGGCCTAAAGGGGGGCGGTAAGAGACCCAGAAAAAAAAGGGGGCGTTGTGTAGGGCTTTGGGGTCGATTTATAATTTCATCTACCTAGCTAGGAAGACTCTTAGACACCGACTGAGCTCTCGACTCTCGACTACATCTTGTGAACATCAACTAATATTAATTAAGATATAGCTCAAACTCGGTTCGATATAATAGACCGCGGGCAATCATGTTTTAACAAGTTTTTGTTAAATAATTCGATTTGTACATTCCTGTATCAATCGGCTGGTTCTATAATACTTGTTCTTGCTTGTCGAGTACGATTGGGCGTCGAATGAGATAAACGAGTTTATGCACGTTTGTCTTATTCCTGTTGGTGCGTGCTGCTTATGCAATCCTATATAAACGACGTAAATTTATTTTATTTTCATTTGTGGTTTCGCGCTTAATAGATAAGCAGTACTTGATTTCAACACTTACGTATTTCTCAAAACAAAACAATGTCGCAAGTAAAAAAGAAGAGACGGCAATACTCTGCGGAATATATTAAATTCGGATTTATTGAAAATCCCACAAACCCGTCGTCGCCTTTGTGTCTTCTATGTCTAAAAACATTTTCGAACGAAGCAATGAAGCCTTCAAGACTGCAAGATCATTTAATAAATAATAATAATAATAAAAGATAATAGAGAAAAAGCATAATACTCAGCCAAGTGTATCAAAACTATTTTCGGCGGCTGCTAAGCAAGATGACGACGGACTTCGAGCTGCGTACAATATCTCTTTGTTAATTGCTCAAAAAGGCAAACCACACAACATCGGAGAAAAGTTAATTTTGCCAGCAATAAAGGAAGTAATAACTACTGTGCTTCATAAACCGGCCGCAAATATTATCCGAAAAATTCCTTTGAGTAATAATTCTGTGCAAAGACGAATTGATGAAATGGCTGAAAACATTGAAAAATCATTGTGTAATCATCTGAGTACTAGTCAATTCTCAATTCAGCTCGATGAGTCCACTTTACCAACTAATGAAGCGTTGTTGCTATCTTACGTGAGGTTTATTAAAGATGAGAAAATACGTGAAGAACTATTGTTTGCCAGAAATTTGGAGACAGATACAAAAGGCGAAACCATATTCAATACATTGGAAAAGTTTTGTGAAGAGAAAGAGATTCCTTTGAAAAATATTATATCAGTTGCTACGGATGGCGCTCCGGCTATGACAGGGCGCCATAAAGGCTTCATAGCGTACTTAAAGAATAAAATTCCAAATGTCCTTGCTATACATTGCGTTATTCATAGACAACATTTGGTTGCTAGAAACTTAAGTGAACGACTATTTCAATCACTGCAATATGTCATCAAAGCAGTCAATAAAATCCGTAGCAGCTCTTTGAATGATAGATTATTTCATCAGCTTTGTGTTACTAATGACGAAGATTTCAACCGTTTGTTGCTTCATACTGAAGTTCGTTGGCTGTCAAGAGGCAATTGTCTGATTCGATTTTACAACCTGTTTGACTCTGTGATAGAGTTCTTGGAAACTAAAGATACAGAACTGCGCAACAAGCTCATAACATCAAAGAATGATATAGCTTACATGACAGACCTGTATAAATTGTTCAACGACATGAACCTCCAACTGCAAGGCGATGAACTAAATTTAATTAAAACAAAAAATGTCGTTGCTGCTTTCGCAGCCAAACTGCTTCTGCACAAAAAGAATATGGGCAGACGTGAGTTTCACAATTTTCCGAATTTATCAGTATCCTGCAGTAACGACGACTTGTTTGCCTACTGCCAACATTTGGAAAACCTTTGACTTCACCGAACGATACCAGGACATTTTAAACTTGGAAATACCAGACTGGGTGTTGGTTCAGTTTTCAAATGTCAACACAGCAATGTTACCTCAGCAATGTAGTGATTACTTGCTCAGTGACCTCAGCTGGAAGAAGAACTTATAGAATTGACAACAAACGAAGAAATAAAAATCAAGTTCAAAAATGGATATCAAGAATTTTGGCTACAAAAACCGATCCCGCAATTGTACCCTGGATTGTGGTTAATTGTTCAACGATTCTTGATAGCATTCCCATTGTCATATTTGTGTGAACGTGGATTTAGTGCTGTGGCAACGCTGCTTACTAAAAAGAGAAATCGTTTGCGTGTTACCGAACGTGGCGACTTGCGGCTGTTTTTGAGTAAATTGGAACCTGATATCAACAAACTTATTGAACAGCATCAGATTCAACCTTCACATTAGATTTTATATAAGAATTGATTATGTTTGATTTATTTTCAATAAAAGATACTCTGTCCGAATACTATAAAGTTGCGTTTCAATAATCAGTTATAAGTACTTAGCGGTTTTTAAGTATGTTTAAAAAGGAGGGCGTTAAAAAATAATTTATTCTTAAAGTGGGCAGTAGACAAAAAAAGGTTGGGAACCCCTGCTCTAAAGCATTTCAAAAATCAAAAAGCAGTGACAAAATTCAGCGCTTACGTCAGCCTTCCCGGTAGCATAATGGTCAGTGCAGCCGCCCGGATTGCGGAAGACCCAGGTTCGATTCCTGGCTGGGTCGGGTTACTTTTGAATGAAATATGTTATTGATCACAGTTATAGATCCTTAAGTAGCTGTTCAAATGGGGTCCCAAGCGTTTTAGGCAATTATGGTGCGAACACATTTAAAAAACTTCATAGGACAGTAATCGTATCGTTCGTATATCGTTAAAAAGTTGCCCTACTATACAAATTCGAAAACCAAAATAAAATAAAAATAATCAATGATGCTGTTAAGCTTGAATTTCATTAGCCATTAAACAAAAATATGACAAGTTTGATCCGGTCCTGAGAGACACTGTCTGGTGGAGCCTTCACAAGAAGAATGTCCCCGAAAGTCAACATCATCGCTGACATGTATAGAGGAGCGAGACCAATCGCACGAACGGTGGTGGGTGAGACAAAGTTGAAAGCGGTCAGAGAAAGCGTTCACAAGGGCTCACTACTGACAGCCTCTTGTTTGAGTGCTTTGGTGTGACGCTCCAAAATGGAGTGCCTGACTATCCCTGCTAAATAATTTGTGACTACCACGGGTGAGGCAAGTTTAATACCAAAACAGTCTGCAGCAGGTTTGCATGCTGCGGTGCGGGTCCACAGGGATCGGTTCTGGGTCCACTCCTGTGGAACATCGGTTATACCTATGATTGGACAATGAGAGGGTTCTTGTTATGAGAGCTCAACCTCGTGTGTTACGCCGTCGACACACTCATAACAGCTGCTTGTGCCAAATTTTTCTTTGATGTGGTTCTTTACAAAATGTAACACCAGTGTGGTCATAGAGGGTAGATCAAATATACGAAATTCGAGAAAGAATAAATTAGCCATACCCAAATGTAAATTAAGTTTATTTCAAAAAAATGCTTACTATATGGCTATCAAAGTATTTAATAAACTACCGTTGGACATTATTGATCAGCCACTAGACAAAAATGTATTTAAAAAAAAGTTATTTCAATGGCTCTTACAGCATAATTTTTACTCCATTATTGAGTACATGAACAAAAAAATATAATTATAGGTAGTCTATTTACTTTTAATTAGTTCATTGCAATATTCATTGACAAGTTGTAATGGATTAATAATTTATATATTCTATTGACATTTCATCATATAATTATTTAAATTAATTTGCATTTATTTAAGTATGTTGTGTATTTATTTTTTTATTTTTTTTATTTTATATTGTGTTGGAATTTGCATGCCTACAAAATTAAGGCAGAATATTGTTGACCCTTCTCAACATTGTCGCTCATCTCAATGTACTGTACACAATATTATGCAAATAAATGTTTGACTTTGACTTTGACTTTGACAGGTTGGCTTCCATTGGGACTTCGGCGTATCCAAATGTAGTGGATTAAAGTCGCGCTCGAAAAGACTGAAGCCCCATGCTTTTACGGTCCGCATAAAAAGACACCTCAGGGAGCTTACCTGATGATGGATGGAGTTCGTTTCGTGTCGAGGTCAGCCAGTGCATGAAGCACTTGGAAACACCTCGCAACAGAGAACTTTAACAAGCATTTTCGTCGGAAATTGCCGAAGCTCGTAAGACCACCCTGCGAGACTCAAGTGTTAGCGCCTTACGACTATACACCAATGTCGTCAGGTCTATGGTGCTATACGAGGCTCCTGTATGTGTAGATGCCCTAAAGGTGTAAAACAAGACCCTTCTTTGTCGTCTTCAACGGGTTAAGGCGATCAGGAATCATGACAGACTAGCACACGGTCTCTTTTGAAGCGTCGTTCGAGCTCGCCGGTACTCCTCCTTGAGAGCTGGAAGTGGAGGTGCTCTCATAGGTGTACTGGCATAAACAGGCAGCCAGGGAGGAGCCGCGCCGGAAGAGATTGAGTGATGGAGGCAGCGAACCCTGTTAGAGAGAAACAGTAAAGTAAGAACTATGCATTAACAGACTAGCAGCATAAGGTTTTATAGATAAAAAACAACTTTCGTGGTGTAACATATAACTTTCGTGTTCAAATGACCATGAAAGTTAAGCCAGGAAAGTTGAAAAATTTTACTTTTCTATTTTTAAACAATAAAGTCGGCAAATTTATAAATAAAACATGTAAAAAGATTCTCAAAGATCTGTCTTACCTATTCTGAAAGTTGCTCCTTATTTCCGTTATGATAAACATTCTTTTGAAGAAACGACTTTTACGGATCTACTCGGGTTTATTTTACACATTATTTTTAGTTAATGTTCCTGACGTTTCGAATCCTTTGCAGGATCCGTGGTCACAGGGAGACCACGTAAAAGTTGTTTCATTTCAATGTGTAGTGTTCGCGTAAACAATAAACATTTTTTTCTTTTCCAAATTTTAACTACGAAAACGTGGTAGGTACCTAAGGGTATAAAAAAGTAGTTGTAGAATTAGGTACCTGTAGTTTTTGTAACGAAGCGATAAGCGACGCGTATGTCTTTTACTTATACTCAGGTACGACTAGGCGTTCAGCGCGGCTAAAATTTTTACCTCTAAGTCGGTGATCTTTGAAGATACATATAGTGACCGAAACGAAATGCCAACTAATTCTTTTTACTTAAGAGATATAGGATATAGAGATATAGGCATACTCGTAATAGGCAGCCCCCCCCTGGAAATCTCGCAGAACATGTATGAACTCGCCTAATTAATAATCAAAGTGTAAACGGGACCTTATGCTCTAACTTTTAAATAAACCGTGCAGTAGACACTGGCAAAATCTTAAAGCATTAAACTTTAATGTTTTAAGGGCAAAATGCACGGTGCAATTGTCAAAAAACCAAGCGCGACGATGGCGGACGAAGATTACCGAATCTAGCCGAGCGTTCGAACGGTCGGCTGTATTCGGTAATCTTCGGTAGGGAGTTGCGAGCTGAGGTTGCGAGCGACTAGCATTTATTTTATTTGACATGTTATTGTTTTGAAGGAGCTAAATCAAACGTAGGTGATTAAAAAATATTCATTCAGTGTCTAGTCTATAGGTATCAAAGTATAGAAATCTGTCCGTTTGATATTGTGTTGTGATTGTGACACGCACATACATTCTGGGCCCTGTTTAAAAAACGTTAAAATTCGACAATTTTGTAAATAAGTGACATAGGTATTTGTTAAGTTGTATGACAAGACAGTGCTGTTTAATAAACTTCACAAATATGTAAGAATTTTACATATAAAAATCTACAAACGTTACAATTACAAATGCTGTTTAATAAACGTTTAAATGTGTAGAAAATCCCTGTAGATTTTGGTGAAATATTGTATCTACTAATTTGTAGTTGTAAGTTACAAATTACATAAAATGTAATTTTTTGTTGAAGAAATTAACGAGGGTAGATTTAAAACATATTAAATACTTATTTAGAATTTGGTTTTACCATTTAGTTTCCTATTTGTTTGATTCATAACGAAAGTCATGGAGCACAATAACAAAATCACGATTTTGTCTCTACACGAGAATAAAGATGTTTTCATCCCCCCATCTCGGAAAGAGTATTTTTACTCTTCGATATCTGAGTGCAAAAGCCGTTTTTATCCCCTAGAGGATAAAGTAAATTGAATTTAGAACATCGTGTGCACTAAGTTTGTGAATTCAAAACATCATTAAACCTATTTGCTTCTACCTCCATGGTGCCCAATTTATCAGTATTGTAGCAACCGAGACTCCTTGCTCGGGCATACTTATTGGCAGCCACCGTGGCCTGCATTAAAATATAGTAGAAGAGAAAAAAGAAGAACATCGCGGACTCGGTGACGGGTCGCGACGACGAATTGATTGTTATTATTTCATGTTGAAAGTAATATAAATATTTAAAGCTATAAAGCATTATTATTCGATACAACCCCCCGTTCCTTAAGTAACGACCCAGCGGGGTGTTACAGTACACAAGTTAGTAACACCAACATTACAGTACCTAACAAAAATATTACACTTAGTAACTGTAGCAACGTTACTTTAAATTTTTCTTAATTATACCTAAATATTGTTTGTTGTAATTTAAAGATTATTCTGTAATACTTACCTTTCATAATGTAGTAGTTAATACCTAAACTGAAATAAAAGTATCTTGTGATTGTAAATGTTTTTTTTGCATTTAGTCATTTCCTCGCTGAGGTGGGATGAAAAGTTAGGTGTTGCACTCGAGTGCAAAGATTTTTCACCTGGTGCTCTTTTGATTCCCTCGCTAACGCTCAGGATTCTAATTTTTGAATCACTCGCTGCGCTCGTGATTCAATTTTAGAATCCTTCGCTTGCTCAGTCATCAAAATTGAGCACGCGGTTAAAAAACAACTTTGCACTCTTGTATAACAAATAACTATTTCATCCCACCATCTCGGAAAGAGTATTTTTGCTCTTCGATATCTGAGTGCAAAAGCCGTTTTTATCCCCTAGAGGATAAAGTAAATTGAATTTAGAACATCGTGTGCACTAAGTTTGTGAATTCAAAACATCATTAAACCTATTTGCTTCTACCTCCATGGTGCCCAGTTTATCAGTACTGTAGCAACCGAGCCTCCTTGCTCGGGCATACTTACTGGCAGCCACCGTGGCCTGCATTAAAATATAGTAGAAGAGAAAAAAGAACATCGCGGACTCGGTGACGGGTCGCGACGACGAATTGATTGTTATTATTTCATGTTGAAAATAATATAAATATTTAAAGCTATAAAGCATTATTATTCGATACAACCCCCCGTTCCTTAAGTAACGACCCAGCGGGGTGTTACAGTACACAAGTTACTAACACCAACATTACAGTACCTAACAAAAATATTACACTTAGTAACTGTAGCAACGTTACTTTAAATTTTTCTTAATTATCCTTTATTTCTTAATTATATATAAAACAATACTAATATTGTTTCTTATAATTTAAAGATTATTCTGTAATACTTACCTTTCATAATGTAGTAGTTAATACCTAAACTGAAATAAAAGTATCTTGTGATTGTAAATGTTTTTTTTGCATTTAGTCATTTCCTCGCTGAGGTGGGATGAAAAGTTAGGTGTTGCACTCGAGTGCAAAGATTTTTCACCTGGTGCTCTTTTGATTCCCTCGCTAACGCTCAGGATTCTAATTTCTGAATCACTCGCTGCGCTCGTGATTCAATTTTAGAATCCTTCGCTTGCTCGGTCATCAAAATTGAGCACGCGGTTAAAAAACAACTTTGCACTCTTGTATAACAAATAACTATTTTTTCGGTCGGTTTAGTGAAAAACTAAGTCACGATATGATTTTTTTTGTGTTTATCTAATAAATTTCTTTACTTATTAGGTTGAAGCACTAAATTGAAAAGTTCTGACACGACGAGTCCACCTGTCGAAATCGTACTACTTGTACTGTACCTATTTACAATTTACAAAATATGTAGAATTGTATTTACAATTTTTCGTTCAATAAAACAGTTTTCCCTACAAATATGTAAATTTTCACCTGTAAATTGTAAATGTTTATTGAACAGAAATATGTGAAATTGTAGCTACAATTTTACAATTTTGTAGATTTTCCACCATAGTAGAATTGTAAATTGTTTTCTTTATTGAACAGAAACTTGTAGAATTGTAGCCTGTAATTTACAATTTGTAAGTTTTATTAAACAGGGCAGACTATGCATGCATGCAGGTTTTATTAAACCTGCATGCATGCATAGTCAAATTTACTTTTATTTATTTAAATACCTATAAAGCAGGATAATTTGCGGTTGTTTGCCCACTACATATACCTAATGTTTCATGTAGGAGTGTTAGTGTAGTGTGTATGACAAAACAGCCGCGGAAGATCCGACCTAAAAAATCTGACTTGCTCGGTAAACTACACAAACTACACGCACATACAAACTACACACATCAAAAATATATAGGAGTCAAGTACATTTTTAGCTATAAATTTTTTTTCTAATAATATTTATTTAATCTGGTTTTCCAGACTGGCTTCTTGCTCTATTTTTTAAGTTTTAGTAAACAATTTTATTCCTATTATGTTAAAAAAAATAAGAAAATATGCTATTTTGACAAATTGGGGAAAATTAAGTTACGTTAAGGTTGTCACCTAATTGGCAAAAAAAGCAAGAACAAGGTTGATTTTTTAAAATGTTATTGTAAGAATAAAAAAATAATAATCTGTATTTCTACCATTCACACGAATCACACAAGCACAGCGATTTAGCATGCTTAAAATCAGTTCATCCAAATCACTTTGACGAATAGCCGCCCGCGTTCTTTCTAACAAGTCAAAAAGTTGTTGTGGGGTGTGCACGGCATCCATACTCGGCAGAGCTCTTCTTTGGAGCATGTCCCATGCATGCTCAATTGGGTTGAGGTCTGGTGCTTGTGCAGGCCACGGCAGGACGTTGATATGAGAATCGGCAAGAGCGCGTGTTACGACTCGACCCATGTGTGGACGTGCGTTGTCATGCATTAGTCGAAACGAATCACCCAATCGGCCTCGCAAGGGGATGATCACATCTGAAACAATCCTAGATTTGAGCTTTGAGGTTGCCCCTGATTCAAATGAGACCGGTTCTTCCACGGATCTAAATACCGGCCCAAACTACCTCAATATGAATACACTTCCTAACAAAATCTCAAGCGTTCTTGACGTCCAGAGGTCCTCCAAACTTGGATGCGTCTTGTATCCGGCCTTATACCGAAACGTGATTCATCAGAGAAGCAAACACAGCGCAAGTCTTCTTCCTCCCAATTTTGGTGTTCGCGAGCCCATTGTAAACGGGCCCTACGATTGTGGGGTGCTATGGGTGGAACCCTCAGCAGCCTTCGGGAACGCAGACGCATTTCGCGTAAACGATTCCGGATGGTTTGGTCGCTTATCAGCAAGCCCGAAGCGTTGTGGAGCCTTGTGGCCAACATCATAGCGGTCATGGTACGGTTCCGTCGAGCAGTATTTTGGATGTACCGCGCGGTCTTGTCTTCGAGTGGTGATACGAGATCTTCTTCCATGTCGCACACTGCCACACTGCCCGTGATACGATAGCGTGAACCAGCTTCCAACATTCCAACGGCTCTCAACTTCTCTTCCCTTGTCAAATGACGCCGTCGCTCCATGTCGTTGCAAATTTTTTCACTTCCATTGCAGAAATTGTACTGCTTTTGTAAAATTGCCATTACGCTCATTTATATGAATTCAGATTGACAGTTAATTTTCCATATTTAAACAATGTAAAAAAAAACTCATTCATATAGTGAAATTCACTAAAAAAATCAATAACGATCCAAAAAAGTTAAAATATTAATTCTATAACGCAACGATACTTTAAAATGTACGAGTACTTAATCCCTAGACATTTTTGATGTCTGTGGCTGCATTGGCATGCCAAATAAAGAAACGTATGAATTTGGTCCTGAGGCAATATATTTAAATGGTTAGGAGTAAACACCGTGTGACCGCTTCCGAAAGGACCTCGAAGAAACACCCAGCTTATAGTGTTCTTGGTCGTCAACCCTAAGTTAAAAAAAAGAAGTCAAAACGTAACGGTTGAACAAAAAAAAATAGGTAGCGGTAGATTAAAACTGAGATCCAGACCTACGCATACCGGGACGACATGGCAAAGCATAGCAAAGTATTTTTCATCCCCCCATCTCGGAAAGAATATTTTTGCTCTTCGATATCTGAGTGCAAAAGCCGTTTTTATCCGCTAGCTAGAGGATAAAGTAAATTGAATTTAGAACATCGTGTGCACTAAGTTTGAGAATTCAAAACATCATTAAACCTATTTACTTCTACCTCCATGGTGCCGAATTTATCAGTACACAAGTCACTAACACCAACTAACAGTACCTATCAAAAATATCACACTCAAGTTAAGTAATTGTAGCAACGTTACTTTCAATTTTTCCTAATTATACTTAAGTATTATTTGTTATAATTTAAAGATTATTCTGTAATACTTACCTATCATAATGTAGTAGTTAATACCTAAACTGAAATAAAAATATCTTATGATTGTAAATGATTTTTTTTTTGCATTTAGTCATTTCCTCGCTGAGGTGGGATGAAAAGTTACGTGTTGCACTCGAGTGCAAAGATTTTTCACCTTGTGCTCTTTTGATTCCCTCGCTAACGCTCAGGATTCTAATTTTTAAATTTTAGAATCCTTCGCTTGCTCGGACATCAAAATTGAGCACGCGGTTAAAAAGCAACTTTGCACTCTTGTTTAACAAATAACTATTGCCGCCGAGGGATGCTGTGGCATGATGTGTCTAGACCTTGCAAAAGCAAAATTTTATTTACTCATTTGGCTTCCGCAGTACGCCACGGCATGCCGCGGCATCCCGCCGCGGGAGCCCGTGGCATCGATCGATGCCGCGGGATCATTTTAAAGCATGGGAATTTATGTCTTATTTATATTTTGATATGTTTAAATGTCCATTGGTAAAAATTTTAATCCTTTGCCATGCCGTCCCAATCTGCGTTGCCCCTAGCTAAGTGCGAGCTAGTATGTATGTGTGT